>CAEFZX010016880.1:0-19884 GCA_903066825.1 Alfaro cultratus | reverse complement strand
AGGTTCCAGAGGCACCAGCAGCTTCAAATAACTGTTTGCTGCTTTGTAAGGGCATTTTAACAGCTGCTCTCTTAATTCGATGAATTTGCCTAACAGAAACCTTCCTCATTATGCCTTTATCTGTGCAAACCCATCTTTGTTCTGAATCCTCCACAAATCTCTTCACAGTACGATGATAACTCTTCAATTTTCATTAAATATCTAATGTTTTCATACCTTGTTACATGGCACTACACTATCTGATGATTTTCGTCAGCAGAGAGATCCTTTCTCTGTCCCATATTGCTTGAAACCTGTGGCCTGCTTAATAATGTGGAACATCCTTCTTAAGTAGATTTCCTTTAATTGAGCTCAGACTAATCAACCAGCTCTCTGAAATTAATTATAGTGATTCAAAGAGCCCTGACACACAATACCATCTATAAATTTAATAGCACAACATAAAATCTAATCTTTATGACACTTAAATCCAATTTGCATAATAATTTGGAACTCGGTGTAGTCCTCCTTAGGCTTTCCACAGAGAAACTAAAAAGAGGAGTCAAAAGCTCCATCAGGCTGTACACAAAATCAATTAAGACCAAGCCATGTTTTGAAGTTATTAGATACAAGGCTGCTGCTGTTGCATCAAAAATTTCCCCACTGTGGAACAATAAAGTATACTTCTGTTCTATATTTCTAAGGCCTACGTGAAAAGGTCCATCCTTGTTTTAAGTCAACAGTTTATGAGTTTTAAAATCAAACACAAATCCTCCAACATGATTACTTTGACCTCCAGGACCTGTACTGACTCATGTGTAAACTGGCAAGCAATTATCCATTATTTATTAATATTTTCTGAAATCAGGTTTGATTGTAAACGGTGACCTCAGCTGTGCAATAACATATGCATAGTTTCTAAAGTTTTGAGGTCATTTAAATTCTTGTCTAGTTTGATCAAACCCTAAAAAATAAGGTTCGATGTTAGTCACACAAGGAAGGCTTTGATTTAACTAAAGCTCTGTTGCCTTAAGCCCTTAAAATCACAGCAGTATCGTATTTTCACTCACAAGCAAAAGCTGAGCACATTGGTCTTTAATATTTAATTAAAAAAAAAAGAAAAAGCATCCATCAAGTCAAGGTCCCAGAATGCTTAATTGGGAATTGTCCATTTAAAATTAGAATCTTGATTAACTCTGCTAGACCCATGAAGGTGTGCTATGTGGTATCTGGTACTAGGCAGATACAGGTGTGGCCTTCATGAATTTAATTTTTATCCAGTGCATCCAGGATATTTGAGGTGTCACTTTTGTGCTCTTTAAACCATTTCTGAACCATTTTAGCTTTGTGGCAGTGCAGTGTGTCCTTGAATAGACCGCAGCCATCGAGGGACACCATTTCCATGAGCATGGTCTGCAACAAAATATAATTCATCTCAATGGGATGAAGAAAAGCACGTTAAAATATCCTCAAATAAAAATGAATGTGTGAAATGAGCATTATCTGCAAATGTTTACAGGAAGGATCGACGAATGGTGTGTGGAGTAAAGAAACTAGGTTCATGTCCAATTTATAGACTGCTCTACCAAGCTGTGGGTACCTGATAAAGCAAAGCGGTGGGCACTGATTTAGAACCTGCCAATCATTAATCCCTATCCAGTAACAGAGTACCTTTTTATCGCAGCATAAAGTAGAACTAGTAGGCAGAGCAAGAAAATCTGTGATAATGTTGGCAAACCTGTGAAACTGCTACAGAGACTGTGGGGAGAGAGGAAAAATAGAACAGATGCCGTCACAGATTTGGCACAAAATAAAATTGCTGCCTCCCTTTGTTAATCGAGACCTCTTACGTTTGGTTGAGTAATTTTGTTTGTGTGAAAACAAAAGTGCAATTAACAGTTCCGTCTCCCATGCCAGGGCAAAAATAATAATAATAATAATAATAATAATAATAATAATAATAATAATTGAATATGTCAGTGGAATTGGAGCTGAACGAACATTTTGTTAAAGAGGGCTCAGATCGTCTCTGGACTGATGGATTAACCAGGCGTGTTGAAGAAAACAAAACTGTATACAAATTGCATCAGGCATTGTTTTCGTGTTTACTGCAGTCTGAAATCAACAACCTCTTTCTGGAAAAATGAAACGGAAATTACGTTTTGCGCTACAGAGGTGCAAGTGTGAAAAAAATTAAATATTATGCTTTGAAATGTTAGACGTAAGCTGAAATTTGTTGTCATCAATAAGGCAGTCCTGGATAAAATAATCCAAAAGTTTAAAAGGGTGATAGTGTGTGTGTTTTTTTTTTTTTTTCTTTTTTTGGAGGCACAAGCAAAATAGCATGGTGGTGGAAGTATTATGCTGTGGAAATATCATTGCTTTAGATGGAACTAGAGTTCCAAGTATGATTGAGTTTTAACCCTAAACCTTCAGGTATCTTCTGAAAAGCTTAAGAAATTGAGGTTTTTAATATTTCAACATCACAATGCTAGAATAAAATAAATGAATGTTTAAGCATTCGATTCTCTCCTGCTGGGTTTTAATTATGAATATGGATTTTATTTTTAATAACATTTTTAGACCAGTTAATAAAACACTGGGTGTCTGTTCAATTTCGACATGCTAATTCACTTGCAAAGACTGAAAAAAGTCTGTTCCAATCAATGTTGTGCTCCGAGCAATATATGATTACCTTCATGATCACTGCCTTATTCACTTTCTAACTTCTTTTGAACTTTTCTGTGTGGAATGATCTTTAATCACTGTCCCTCAGTTTCAAATTATATGTTTTGGTTTGTTGGGAAAATGAGTTTGGTTCAAGCTACCGAGAAAAATAAGCACTGCTGTCATACTTTAAAGATAATATTTAGCGGATTTTCGCTTTTTTATTTTGTTTTCCCTGGCAGATAACTTATAACAAGATCGTGAGAATCGGATTGATTTGAACCTGGGTGAAAATAGTCTTTAGCGCTACGCTGTCTGGGCCTCAGTCATTTCTGACATCTTAGCACCAGATTATTTTCTCTCTCTCTGTCTCTCTTTTTTTTTTCCTCCCAGCATCTTTGGCTGGACTCTAGAAGAACAATACGTCTCGACACACATTTTTCTCCTTCGTGCCACAGCAAGTGACCTGTGACAGCCTCTTTGAGCAGATTGTATCCACTCAAATAGATCCAACAAATATATCTTATTACGGCCCACGGGGATTTTCCCTGAAGAATATCCTCAACCGCGGGGTGAAAAGTCTTGTTCCGCTTGGTGGGGAAAAAGGTCGGATCAAATCCAATCCTTGTGCAGCAACCACAGAACTAAAGCCAGAATGTGACCAGAAAGGTTTCTCTTTTTTTTTATCTTTTCTTCTTTTTTTTTCTCCACTGAAACCAACCATTCGGGTCAACAAAGGCTTGTTTTCTTCTCAGACTCCCTTTACTGGGTTATTTTTGGAGCCTAATGCGTTTTCGGTCTCATAAAAGAGGAATTGTTATATTGCTTTGTTCTGCAGAATATTGTTAAGACATCTCCACAGGCAACTGTGTAAATATCAATATATTTGTTGCAGATAAATTGTCCAGTCTGCTCTACTTAAAGGTGTACTCTGAAGTACATTAGGAGGACATCAATATCTGCCAGCAACAACCCACTTCAAGTTGAATAAAAAACAATGAGAAATGCAGATGAATCTGATGGCCCAGCAGTGGGGCTGAGTGTTGGGTTAGACACAGATATTTAATATTTGATGTCACTCTGTATTTTTAGAAAGCTGGCAACATAAGGCACCAAATACATTTCTAGAAAGATCCATATGGAATGCCTAGTCTGGACTTTGGCTTGGCCATTCTAGTTTGGTCATCATTCTGCTAGAAAAGGCATGTCCAAAGTGTACAAATCGATGCAGGTAGAGACTTTTTTATTTGTAATTAGGAAAAAAAAAAGTCTTACAGTTGAAAATGTTAAGTACAACAAAAAATATTCATCTTTTAGTTACCACCCTGTTTTCATTCTCTTAATAGTAAATTAACATCTATTGAGGGACTTTTATCTCAAAAGCAGACTTTGGTGCACCCGAATCTGCTTCTAATTAATTAGTCAAACTTTGCTAATAAATCCCTGGGTGGCAAGCATTTTAAAGAAACAGTGACCTAAATCTTGTTGTTGTTGTTGAGAATAGACATTGTTTGGTTTTGTTATGTTTCTTTTCTTAAAGGAATATGCAAACCAGATGCCTTTCTGCTAATAAGGGAAATGTGGAAACCCTGTTTTTGATCAAACACATCTCATTTACTATAGAAAGTCTGACTTTTTTAAATTACACTATCACTGTCAACATAAGGCACCAAATACATTTCTAGTTTATATTTTACCACATTAAATTGTAACTTTAAAAAATATATTTTTGTCCTATGAGTACTTTTGATTTGACAAATTTGTCCCAGGGTACAAAACCTTTGGGCGCCACTGTCTCTAAAATGTTTTCTTTCAGAGTTGCTCTTATCAATTGTCATTCTTCGTCCTATTACATGTGACCAATTCATCTATTCATGTGAATGAAAACCATCCCCACAGCATAATGCTGCCACCACTATGTTCCAGAATGGGCATGGTGTGTTCAAGATAGTGCACTAAAAGTTGTATTTTAATCTTGACATTTCATTTTTCAGTATAATGAAGAGATCACATCTTTACAAGGGTTGCTAATATCTGTGAAGGTTGTCGTATATGAATTGTTTGTATTTTTACCAGATTTAAGAGTTTAATCCATTTTAACTCTTCATAACATTATAGCAACATAAAAATCTGTTTTTACCCCACTTGATAAAAAAAACCTGCCTGTATACAGTTCACTGTCAATGTATAGTCAGATACTGGATTCTGGTGACAACTGCATTATAATTGCAAATTGTCCAGAATTTATTGCAGCACTCAAGCAACACTTCGATAACTGCAGTGGTCCCGGTTGTCATACAAGGAAAATGTGATTTCACTTGCGCTCATATTTCTGTGAGCGTGATCAATAGATATAATCTGCTAATGGGGTGAGTTTCTGTCCAATGGCCTTACGTATTCTGGAGAAAAATCTGCTCACCAAGGTACTTTTTGAGCCAATGTCCTTTTTATACTCGTCCAAATGCTTGGCACTACACACTCATATGGCCTGATAGCCTGGCAGTGGCTAATGTGTGCAAATTGTCATTGGGGGTCTTTTTATATCAAGCACCAGTGCTCAGCACTTCTTTAGAAGGTGACTTCAGCATTTCTTTCCCTTCCATCTCATTTAGTGTGTAGATCCATTGTTGAATATACAGTATGGGTCTGTAAAGCAGAAATTGCCCTTGTCTTAGTGAATGTCCTTGAGATAGCAGCTTTCAGCGAGGTAGAATAGGATAAGCGAGGGAAATAAGTTAGAACTTTTTTCTCCTTTTTTTGTATTAATCTCACCTTTCAGGTATGACTTTCATATATTGCATATGGTGTCTTTGTGCTCAAGTTATATTGCATTTGGTCTATTAACTGTAGTTGTACTCTCTTAAAGGACTTTTGGTGCCCTTTAAATAGGTTTTGTGCAACAATAAAATAACCTACAAGCCATTCAACACACATTTCTACCACAAAGGATGCTTCAAATGGATTTTTACAACAATTAAGAATTTTTGAATGAGATTGAAAATTAAATGAGATTCATCCCAATTTTACACCCTCCATCCAGCCTTTCATCCACCATCTTCTACTTATCCAAAAATGTGTCACTGAAGTAGCAGATGGAAACCCAAACATGCCTCTCCTTAGCAACATTGAACCTGGGTGTTCTCCAATGGGAAGTGACCAGAAATCCCCCTGGCCCCCAACAATAACTATTAGTAAGACTTTTCATCATGATAGGGATGAAGACCTCTGGTTACAACCAATCAAAGGTCAAAATGACTGTTGCTCTGGTTTGCAAGTTCCCTAAAATTGTATACATTTCAATTTGGTGGGTTTCAGAAATCAGTGGGTAAAATAGATAGTCAGTGGTCATTTGAGGAAAATTCCCTCTCCTTCTAACAGATGGCATTAAGGTACTCCTATGGCCATGTTGTCTGGCTGGGTCTTTGGTGCCAGATGGGGTGCTATTGCATATTGGCCTCATGAAAGGGGTCAGATTTGAAGTGTTTTGGGATCATATTGGCAAATAGTCCCAAAAATCAGGAAACATTTTCTGGACTAGTCCATATTAAATGTACCATTTAATATGGGACATTTGGGTGTAGTTACTACAGGGACATGGGAGAGGATTTAATATGGAACATTTGGGTGGAGTAACTACAGGGACATGGGAGAGGATTTAATATGGGACAATTGGGTGGAGTGACTACAGTGACATTTGAGAGGATTTAATATGGGAGATTTGGGTGGAGTAACTACAGGGACACGGGAGAGGATTTAATATGGGACATTTGGGTGGAGTGACTACAGGGACACAGGAGAGGATTTAATATGGGAGATTTGGGTGGAGTGACTACAGGGACATGGGAGAGGATTTAATATGGGACATTTGGGTGGAGTGACTACAGGGACACGGGAGAGGATTTAATATAGGACATTTGGGTGGAGTGACTACAGTGACATTTGAGAGGATTTAATATGGGACATTTGGGTGGAGTAACTACAGGGACACGGGAGAGGATTTAATATGGGACATTTGGGTGGAGTGACTACAGGGACACGGGAGAGGATTTAATATGGGACATTTGGGTGGAGTGACTACAGGGACACGAAACTCAACTTGTGGGAAAGTGTCCAGTCAAAACATCTGGTAGTCCATCCTTGGCTAATTATAACCAGTTTTGTTATTATTTTTAGATATATGTCTTCATATTTGATGGTCAAAAATCCCAGGAAATTTGATTTGTGGTAAATAAGGGAACACAGACTGCATGTATTTAACTTTTACAGACCAATCATGTCAGGTATGCAACCTCTTGGCAAGTCATCTCAACACAAACCTAAAACATTTTTTCATTTTTCTTTCACTTGCACAAAGCAGCTCAGAGCTTATGTTGTGGTACTATTAAATCTGGTCCTCTGTGAAAAATGTATTTAGCTTGAAAATGGTACTACAATTGTTACTAAAAATGCAAATATGGCACGTGGGAAAAATCTCCAGCCACTTGGCTCCGGCTTGATTAATTATCTCAATCTTTACTTTTAATGCTTTGTCAATAGCCCAACTTTTCCACAAAAAAAAAAAAAAAGCAACTGCGATTAATCTGATTTAATTTAAATCTCCAGCTTTCTAAGGACAATACTGCCTCAGCTCTGTTGAGGAGACTTGTTAATAACGGTTAAAGCTACCAGATGTATTCAATTTCCCTGCCCTTTATTTATTGTCACAGTGGTAATCCGCTTCACAGCGAAATAAATGAGGATAGGAGCAGCTTGAGAACATCAGAACACTTGATTATTTTATCTAAATCACACAATCTGCAAAAGAAAAAAAAGTTTTCAGATACCAAACTGCTGATGTTATGACTTTGTGGCCTTTTTCAATAAGCATGAGCTTGCTAAGCAGCAGTAAAATGTACTTCTGGGCTAAGTGGCAATGCATTCAAAAGGCCAGAAAGTGTTGCAACAGTCCATTAATTTTAAATGCAACGCCTGGAGTCATATTAGCTTCGTGCTAGGAATCTGCAGACCAGTTTTATGTAGGATGAGTTGGGTTTGATAGCACATTTTGTTTACAAGTCGAATATAAATTCACAATTTTTATTAAAAAAAAATTGCCAAAACATCTTTAAACCACTCTTTGTTTTCCAGTTACTTTTATTCAGAAGCAAAACATGCTGCAGTGTTAGACATTTTTAAACGACAGCTAAATTAAGATCTCCCAAGCACTTTGTTTCTGAATGCATTGCAATTTTTACAGCAGCTTCATTTAGTTTCGCATGGATTGTCACATCCAATTACTGTATTCAACAAGCATCCATGCTTGTAGCCCTCCTTTTGGCTATTGTGTTTGATCAGGTATACTTTGGACTTGCTGTAGAAATCTACTAATTGTGTCTTTGACCTTGAACAGGCTGCAGGGACAGAAACTACCTTCAATTAATTCCTTTTTCTCTCTTCAGTATCTTACATTTGAGGAGGCATTATAGCTTCTAAAACGATATGGCATTTTACAATTCTTTTTAGTCATTGAACAACTGAAAATATTTATTTTTGTAAAAAAAAAAAAGTACTTTGAAATAAACTTACTTTTTGATGGGTACTCTCTTACTGTGACTTAAGTTATTCCTGAGACTAAATGTATTCCATCAGTTAACAACATTGATATTTTTTTCCAGCCTTTGAGTATTTCAAAGCAAACTCCTAGTGATCAGAAATCTTTTTTAAACTCTAAGTTCAAATACCTAATTTACCTTTAGTACCTGAAACCCCAGACTGTGGGATGGTGGTTCTGACACCGCTGCCCTCTCATATCTTGGCTGCTACAACCATCAGTAGGTACTCCACTTTTCTCCTACAGTCCAAAATCATGCATGTTAGATTCATTGGAGATGCTAAATTAGCCATAGTTGCACGGCTGTTTGAATATTGTCTGTCGCTGTTATAGTAATAATCATAAAACCTTTATTTAGCCAAGAAAGTCCCATTGAGATACAACTGTTTTTCCATGACGTTGTGGTCAAAATGACGGCAAAAACAGATTTTAACACAGTTAAATAACAATGAACATAATTAGAAAAAGTCAACTGCAGGAGTTGGTATATAAGTAAAAGACAGATGTTAGATTTGTGATGGACCAACCAGGATCAACTCCAGCCAACCGTAACCCTAAACCTGTCTGAGCACTTTTAGGCGCTGACTGACTTGACCTTTTTTTTCCTTTTATAGATGTTTTTGTTGTTGTTGTTTTTATTTTATTTTACTGTTTTTGATCCTCTAGTGGCTTTTATTGGGTAATATTCAGACAAGAAAGAGAGTGAAGAGAGAATGGGGGCATGCATGGAGCAAATGGCCCTGGTCCAATCGTTAAACCCGCGACTTTAGCCACAGTTTATGGAGGGTCTGCTCTACCTGCTTCACCTGCAGCGTTCCAACATTTTTTTTTTCCCCCCATTGAAAACATTTCTTTCTCCATGTAGACTGTAGAGTTTCCCATAAAAACGCTAAAATTTGAATACCCACCCAGGAGTTGCAGTAATGCTCGCATTGGAGAGACATAAAAACACTAAGGAAGAACATTCTGTGCATGACTAAAGATTGTACTGAACCACAGCTCGTCTTTTCTGTTTGCTGTTTTCCCCAAGTCATTCTGATTTAGAGTACAAAATAAGTGAAATACTCAGCACAGTCTTCTTGAATTTTTTTTTTCTTCATATTTTTAACTAATTCAATTGACCATTGACAATGTTGTGAGATTTTGTTTCACAGTTTTTAAAGCAATTTCTTGCTTTAGGTCTGGTCGTAAAAGATGCCTTGAACAAAGCATGATAGAGATAGTTTTACTATTGCTGTTTTTGTGTTATAAGTTGGCCTCTGTATTCCTATAAATGATTCAGTTTGGGTTCAATCTTACTATTTTGAACTAGATAAGGTTAAATACAGTCCACATTTCTTCAAAACTGAAAAATTACTTTTACGATATAGCAGGAGATCTGAAACTGTTAGTTGACGTGATTGGTTGTATTTTTTAAATTTTCCAATTCCAATTTTGTTTGGGAAAAAAGATTACATCAGTCCCACCAAAATCTTATTTTTGTTAAAAAAAAAAAAAAAAAAAAAGTACCCAAAAAAATATGGTACTTACCCTGGTTGGTAAGTCCCATCACCCATATTTTCTAGTTTTTCTATGTGGTTGAAAGAAGCAAGTGTATCAGAGAACTGGATTAGCTAAATATCTGTCTCTGGATAAATAGATGTAAAAAACTGACTTCTTAATGACACCTAAGCAGTACTTTCAGAGATGACCGAATTATAGGTTCTGTGAATTACAAGACACTTCTAATGTCTCTAATTCAGGGTGTGCGCAGTGGCTTTTGATGTGTTGACTCCGGCCTCAGGCTGAATGGATTTTGCTTATCAACGCTCTCAGTGGTGGTGTTCTCTTTGTTTCTGGTTGACCTCTTCATACCACACTTTTTCCTTCCACTCAACGTTCTACAAATGTGTTTGACTGCATCACTCTGAACAGTTTTCTGTAATGACTTGGTACGAGCTCCTTGACCTTTTGTAGCTTACCACCCTTGTAAAGGCTTGAAATTTTCCTCTTTGGGTAATTAATCTATATAATATGAGTTTTACTTTCTGAAATGTCTGAAACACCAGTTCAGGCAAGGACGCACAGAGTTGCTTTGGGAAAGTTTTGCAGTTTGGTATGAAGTCACTTGTTTGTAATGCGGTCTTATTTCTGAGAAGATTTATCCACAGAAGTGGTTTTCCATGCCAGACAGCCAAAGGCAGTGTTGGATGATGGCCACGTTTGTCGTTTTGCTGCATGCAGTACATGGCATCTCAAAGCGGGTTTTTCTAACTGATGACGCCTCATGAAAATTTAATGAAGGACCGATTTTCAAAAACAAACAGTGTCGTTTACGAAAGCAAGGGAAGATATTAATTAGCCGCATCACAGCGGGAGAAGGAAGACTTAAAGGTGTGCATAAGCCTCGTTGGCAGTCAGAATAAGCAGGTCTTGTTTGGGAGTTTAACACTTGGCTATCACTGCAGAGAGGCAGGCGTTTTGCAAATTGGGATATTATGGCGCATAGAATATTAAAATGTGCAGTATTTCAGAGATCGTTGCTTGCTACAACCCAAACATACTTCGTCAAATGAATGGCAAGCGTCAAATAAAGCTGCTTCAGGCTTTGTTAAAAAAAAAAAAAAAAACATGTTTGGAGCAAATGGGCCCTGTGAGTTTATCATCTTTCACATCTCAACCCGCAGCGAGACGTTCCCCTGGCCCTGTTCAGGCTGAAAATTGAGACACGGACAGGAACAAGACAGCTTAGACAACACAGCGCAGCCACCTGCCATCATCAAAGAACATCAAAGCTCCACCTCACCTGAATGGATTTGTAGTCGGGGTGTCAGGGTCCCTTCTTCTTCAGCATGCCGCCACTACAAAAAGAGTTTGACATTTCGGAAATACCTGCAATTTGCCCACACTTAGCTGATAGGTTTAATAACACCCAGGTTGCTTGAGTCAAATAACATCTAGGAAGATTAACATTTTTGCTGCTTTTAATGCATGTAAATAACTTATGTGTTAAAATTTTAAATGACCATAGGCACGCCATCCCACAAATAAGGCAGATTTAATTTACAATCCTGTACATCTGCAGTTCAGCCTGCATAAAAAGCTTTTTACTAGCAGCTGTTGCCCATCATAAGCTTGAGGGTAGTCTGAAGTCATCCCTTCCAACTACAATATTATCAGTCCATAGAGACACCAGAAGCAATGCAAAATTTATCAGTTACTTTATTTAGGCCTGTGCATGTCTGTAAAAAGCTTGTTTAAACAGTATTCCCAGATACAGCTTGCATAAATAAATACCAGCAGCCTGCAGTCCACAGTAATTCACATGCAAATCTGAACTGATGGACTGTGTGATTTGGTTGTCTGTTCGACATGCTAAGTTTTATACTGGAAGTTTGTTTTACACATTAATAAAGATGGGTCAGTTATTGGTATCAAGGTAGACCAAGTGCTTTAAAACTTACGGTTACACCATTCCTGGAGCCTGACGTCCATTTTAATAAGAATTTTCTCCGGATGTTCAGAGCATAGAGTAATCAGCCATATCTGTTGCTGGTCACTGCTGGTCAGCTGGCTGAAAGAAGCATGTGCGCCTCTCTTGACCCTGGCTTTGATGAGTCGTCTCCCTGCTGCTCCTGTGTGTGTGCTCTGTCTCCTGTGAAACAGAGGGTATTTTAATGTTTCAGTGGGGAACTAATAAAAAATTCAAGAACAGGTCCAGAGCCTTATAACTAATTTCTAGAACATCTCGCTGTCAGATCGGTGCCTCTACGTACTGTATAACCCTTTTTAAAACACAGCTAATTAAATCGTTTTATTCATCTGTCACAGTTTTATAAGGAAAATGACACAATTTTACACAGAGAATTAGCAGTGTAAGAAAACCCTTTGTTCTATGTATTTAAATTGACTAATTTTCTACAGACTCTACAGTCTGGTTTAATTTCTACTCCCCCGCCACCAGGTCATGGGTTCATTAAGACCACCATCTCGCTGTCTCTGACATCTTGCCAAAATGTCTCCAACTTGTTTTGCAGAGGACCAGCTCCCCGCTGGCTTCCCCACCATAGACATGGGCCCACAGTTAAAGGTGGTGGAGCGAACGCGCACCGCCACCATGCTCTGTGCCGCCAGCGGCAACCCCGACCCAGACATCACCTGGTTCAAAGACTTCCTCCCTGTCAACACCACCAACAACAACGGACGCATTAAGCAGCTCAGATCAGGTAGGTTTCCTCTGCTGAAAACTCAATTACCAAACAGGGAGACTCCTTTCTTTTTTCTTTTTTTTTTCACTTTCTATCTGATCTGCTCCCACATTATATCCTCTGCTCTTTCATCCCCTCTTCTTCCTGCCCATGATTTAACTTCTCATTTGGCTTTTCGTTTTATAGGTAATGGCATTGTTTCGACTATTTCCTGTCCTCTACTTGCTGTACATCCCTGTTATCTGTCTTATGTGCGTCTCCCTTTGTCTTCCAGTGTTGTCATGAGCTGTTGGGATTGTTTCCTTTCTGTGTTTGCTGGCTTTCGCCCTAACCTCTGCCCACATTGCTCACTGCTGTGACTTTTTAATAAACAATTGTTCTTTTTTTTTTTCTTTTTTGCTCTTTCATCTTGGTTTTACTCTCCACTGCATTGGTGCAGTATTTCTTAGAACCATTATGCCCATTACTTACACCTTTCAGTCAACATTCGGCCACATTCAGAGCCCACAAATTAATGCACATGCTTTTAGAATAGGAAAACACGCAGAGAAGCAATTTAATTATCCTAACATATTTGTCCTGCAATAGATGTTTGCTTTAAGAGCATTTCAGATTCAATGAGAGTTTTTATTTCTTGAAACTAATCAGCCACAGTAGTGCGTAAAACTTCATAAAGCTTTCCCTTTATCCCTTCATTCTGACTTTATACAGTGCCATGCAAAAGAAAAAAAATTAAAATGTTTATTGTCGCATTTTTTCACCTTAAAACCACAAACTTGTCAATTTTGATTGTATTTTATTTGATAGACCAACATAAAGTAACAAAGTTGAGCACACTACTCCCACAAAACACAGCCTAGCATGGAAGTATCTTTCATTCAGCAGAGATAAACTTGCCATAGAGGAAGAAAGGAAGATAAATGTACATACAGTGGACCCCCTACTTATTTGCAATGTAGTATTTGCAGATTTCTTTTTGTGGAACGTGACTCCACATGTTTGGAAAATCCACTTATTCCTAGATTTTTTTTACAGAGCATATCTAAACTATTAAAAAATATGCATCTTGGGATTGGCTGGGATTTGCAAAGCAGCAAATCCAGGAGCGCATTTTATTTTCTTTGGTGCTGATTGTATGTGCACCTAAAAGTAAAGATAAGGAAGACTGTAGATGTAGGCTTCTTCAGTGGAGCTATATCTGTTTCCCCTGTGGGTATTGTTGCATATAAAGGTATATTTTATGATTGAAATATTTAAATTGGTATTTATAAAGGTTTATGTCTGAGTTTCAAGTATTTACATATGGCTGTGGTTTCTAACCTTGTAAATACCAGGATTTAACTGTCAACAATGGATAATGGACAAGGCAAAAGACTTCACCTTTAACCCATTTAATAAGATAATGACTCTAAACATTCAGCCAGAGCTACAATAAAGTGGTTTAGAGGAAATGATATTCATTTCTTTGAATGCCCTAAGCAAAGTCCTGACCAAACCCTGTTGAAAATCTGTGGCAAGATTTGAAAGTTGTCCTTTAAATGCCCACCACTCAGTCTTTCTGGATAAGCTGTTTTTCATAAAAGAAACGGTAAAACTTTTACAAACATACTCCATGATATTTGTAGACGTAAAGAAGCACATCTTTTTGGATTTTAGTATTGAAAATTTAAAACAGTATTTAATTATTTCATTCTTCTTCGCCATTATGCACTACTTTCTCTTGGTCTATCACTTTAAATGCCAGTTCAAAGAGTTGCAGTTACTGGTTGTAACAAGACTAAATGTGAGAAAGCTGAATCGGAGCAAATACCTTTGCAAGGCACTGTAGTCCCTGCTTTAATGTGTAAATGCCAGTTTTGTTTTCATTTAATATATCAGTAGAAACATTTTTCTAACTTTTAACCAGTTCTGTCCAGTTGATAACCCAATAGCATAACTTCTTAAATTGGACGTCTTGTCTGTTTGACCACCTGTCTTCACAGATTTCACAGCTTTCCTTTTGTTAACTCATCTTGTTAACCTGACTTGTTTTTTTATTATTATTTTTTGTTTCAGTAGAACTGTCTGATTAACCTTAACTTCTAACGTGCGGCTTTTATTCACGTGCAGTTTGCTAAAGCATTAACCAAACCTTGTTAACTAAACGTACTTAAGGAGTATAATCATAATTCTTATGCTGTCTTTCTTCTCTCTATATTTTTAAATTCTACAGAATCCTTTGGTAAGTGCTTAGCTCCAAAGCACACATCACCCCCACTAATTTCCATGTTCCAACAACTATTAAAATGCATGGCATGCATTTTACTAACAGATAGCTTAGAGTGTCAGGGTTAGAAAACACACGCAAACACACACACGCACACTCCCCTTACCCTCACAATGTGTAACTGTCTTACTGCTATTAATACCACTGCCAGCTGTAATACCACCTTATCTTGAGATTTTAACCATCAAGCTTCAGGCTACTGTGTTGTGAGAGAGTATTTGCCCCTTACAAATCTCTTCTGTTCTTGATTTTTTTCTTTTTTTTCTTTTGGTCGCTTTTAAATGTTTCAGATCTTCACACAATGTGTAATATCAGACAAATATCAGCTTTATCTGGGGCTGGGTCGTGGGAAAAACAGCCACTTGGGCCCATCCAAGAGAACCTCTGATCTTTAAATAAGTGCCCTTAAAATTCATTTCAGCTGCTTGTATCCACAATCTCGTTCTTTTGGCCACTATCCAGGCGTCGTGACTGTAGATGAGGGTAGGAACCAGGCATGGGGGGTTGTCTGATCTCCTGCTTTTTTCCCCTTGTCTTTGGCTCTGTCTTGGTCTCTGAAGAAACGGCCTGAATTCCATGTCCGATATGATAAGTCTTTATAACTTTCTATACAGCTATTGTGCAACTCTAGCTGATGAATTCAGTTTAGAGACTGTGCATCAATGTGTGGCTGCATTTAATAACTTAAATATTAGTTAATTATGGCAATTATTTGCTTAATACCAACAATAAATGTTGGTTGTGAAACTAACTATTTTCCCATTAATTCTTGCATTTTGTGGTGCCTTCTTCCCTAAAGAAAGGGTGTCCTGAAATACTATTTGAACTCTAAACATACAGTGTTGGCTTTGGAGGGTTCAGTCTCAGTCTTAATCTTGGTCTCAGTCTCATAAGAACTGGTCTTGACTCCATGCCTAGTAGGAATATAAATCAACCAGATAAATCAAAAACTTTCCCTTTCGATTCTGCTTTTTCTTGACTACGACAAACCATCGCTACAGATTTCACACCAATCTGCCTATGGATCTCCCACTCTTTTTTTCATGATTCATGAACAAGACCTCCTCCTCTTGGGACAGAAGAGGAGGAGGTGCCTTCCCCAACCCAGAGAAGGCACTGTATTATTTTACAGTTCAAGCCCGTGATACCAACCACAACCACACGATCACAGGCCAATTTGAAGAATCTGTAAATAACCTAAATAGAACATGTCTGGTATCTTGAGGTAGTAGAAGTTGCTGAGTAGATTTTATCAGTCTTTAATTGAACCACAGTGAGAACCGTTATCCACCTGAAATGGTGGATAATGGTGCACTCAGAGTGCATCAAGGACTCAACCTGGAAGTCACAACAGAACCCAGAATTTCAATGAACATTATACCTAGAGTCAAAGATGGTAGTGTGAGCAAAAGATCCTGAATGAAAATGTCTGGCTATCACTTTGTGAGCTTAACCTCAAGTGCACTTGTTTTATGCTGCAGGGCAATAATGCAACGGACACCAGCAAGACCATCACTGAATGGGTCAAAAAACATTACATTTACCTTACTATTGTCACCTTAAATCAGTTTCAGGTGTGGTGGTGTGACCATAAACAAGTTTTTTTGTACTTGAAAACCTTCTAAGACTGAATTAAAACAGTGTACTTTTATTCCTCTACAGTGATGTAAATGCATAATTCCCAGCATTTTTGCTACCAATGGTGGTGCAAACAGTTATCAGGTTTAGATTTCCATTGCTGTTTCATACAGGGTCAGATTCCCTGAGAAATTAAATAATTACTTCAAAACTACTTGTTGTATTTACTCAGGCAGTAATTGTCAGATATTAAAATTTGTTTGAGATCTGAAACATTTTAATGTGACAAAATTAAGTACAAAACCGAAGAAATCTGAAAGAGGGTAATTATTTTTTCATAGTACTGTAAGTATTGTCACATACTGACCTGAATAATAATCAATCCTCACATGTTTGTTCCTCACTCACTTATCCACTACTTTAATGTTTTAACACCAGCACCTTAAGTAGGAAAAAGTCCCCAAGAGCTTTTAGGGAGCTTTGCCTCTAGCTCAAACCCAAAGGTCCGCCCGCTTTCAGTCTCATGCACAAAGTCTTGAAAAGTCTTTTCCCCCTCAGTAGATGGTCTTCAGAAGCCACTTTGAAAAAAAAAAAAAATGGCACCACCTCCCCCCACGTGTTTCACAAGATCTTCTGACTTTATGATTTTTCTATGATGAATCCTGTCTTTTCTCTGCCAATAGAGTACAGAAAGAAAAGTTCTCTCTTCTTCTCTCTCCTCTCTCTTTCCTGTAGTACCTTTATTTACGTACCCTGTTGAGTCTAATTTGATTCTTCTTCCAAAGCCCCCAACCTCTATCTACTCGTACTAATGCTTCTTCTTTCCAATCTTATTTGCATTCATATTATCCACCCAGGTGGTACGCCAATAAGAGGTAAGAGTGCTGAACTGACGTTCAAAGAATGAAAATAATACAAATTCATTCTTGCTGTCAAGCCATCCGTACGCACCCATTTTTGTCCTGTTTACAAAGACCGAATACCATTTCATTCATATGGACCCATCCTCCTTATTTGTCCTGGTTTTGGTTGACTAAAATTGTATTTCATCATCGTGTCTATGCCTTATTTACTCCTTTGTGTTCTTGTTTTTTCTTGTTCTTTTAGCTCAGTTGTGATATGCTTGCCCTGGCTCTAATAAGCATATACAATGACAATTCTGTTTTGTTTTTTTTCTCCAGACCTATATTTTAATGCTCATTTTTGTTTTTTGTTATTTTTTTTTTCCTTTTTGGCCATAGCCAATCATGTGTCCCTCTTTTTTGTCCAACTAAAACAACCAAGCATTTTTCCCCCCTTAGCTGTTTCTTGTTCAGCACAAAAAACCCGACATGCGCAGATGCTGTGGAAGACCAAACACCACCTCTCCCAAAGACTTCTTTCTATCTTTGCAAACTATTTTTTTCCCATTTCTTCTGTTTGCTTTCCTCTCCTGTACCTCTACAAAAAAGCCCAAACAACCACTTTTTTGATAAAGTTTCTACGGTGCTTTTTTCCCACCTTCCTCTTTCACCTATTTTTCTTACTTTTCTTGTTTTTGTTTTTTTGTTTTTTTTTTTTAATCTTTTTTGACTTTTTTTATTTTTTTTCTTCAGGGTTTGGGGAAAAGGCTAACTGTAGAGTGTGGCGAGGACCTGATTGGCTCATTTTTGCCGTGTGAGATGGAGCGGGAGAGTTGTTGATGCATAAAGCCATTTTTCTTTGAGTCATGTGACACCACACTGCTGATCCCATTGGTGGATTTTTATGGGTGTCTTTTTGTGGCTAAAGCAGTGGATGGTTATACTTTCTTGTTGGCTCTGGCTGCATTTTGAATTTTGTCTTCTAATACAATTGCATTTTATTTTTCAGCTAAGGGTTGTCAGAAGGTTGTAAGTTGTGTCGACATACATTTCTTGCTAAGATTTGCATGTCAAACCTTTTGTTAGAGGGTTATATGTTGGTTCTGCCTGAATTAATGATTCAATAAACATTTTTTTCCAGCTAATCTGAGCAGCACAAAATTTTTGCACATGCTGCTGTTTTTTTTTTTTTTTTTACTTTTTCCAAAGATACTTCACCCAGGTGAAGTCCAAATTATCCCATAGGCTGAATATTACAACTGATCTGTGATTGAATATGCTAAAAAAAAAAAAAAAATCATACCTAAATTTTCTTTTTGTTTTGTTTTTTTTAAATTGTCCTCCCTTGTTGCGCTGCTTTCTTATACTGTAAACCTCTTTTGTTCGATCCATGTTTCCCTGAAGCAGTATCACTCATCCCCATACTGACCAGTCCAGTGACATGTTGTATATGATGGGTTGCCCCTCCTATTCAAAGTAAAAATCGGCAGTTTGTATTTTTGTTGTCTTTGGCGCTAGGCATGGGTTGGTATGAGGCTCTCATGGTGTCATAACCTTGAGTTAAATACCAAGGTTTCTTGTTATCAAGGAATTTAGATAGAAACACAAAGCAAAAAATCCTGAAGTTATTCTTATTACCGCAGTAATAATAATTTTATATTCTGATTTAAGAAAATATACACAATTAATATATTAACAGCACTTAACATAATCAGAATAAGCCAATATTAGCCGACAAATTAGTCAGTTTTAGCCTACCAAATGCAGTTTTAAAACAGTATTTTTTTTCTTTAAATGTTTTGCATACAGTCAAAATCAGATATTTACATTCACTGGATAACAACACACAACCATCGGTTTCATTGTGTGGCATTAAAACATACAATTTTTCAGTGTCTAAGGCCAGATAGATGTGCCAAAATTATTTCAATTTGCTAAATGCCAGAAATGTAAGTCAGACTTTTGCAGCTTGTTCTTTTCTCTCGTTCCCAGTTGTACAGAATTCATTACATTGATCCTCCGTCTTTACTTGGCCCTGTCACTAGTGTCCTCTGGGGCTAGGTCTACCGTTTTCAGACATAGGCCAGCTTCTCTGCTCTTAGCAGTGATTGAAGTTTACATACACTAAGATTCCTTTTTATACAATTTGGGAAAGTCCAGATAGGAATGTCATGGCTTTGTGTTAATCGGTGTCACACATGTGGAAGTATTTTAAGGAAACACCACTGCGTCCTTGTGTGGAAATCCACTTCTCTGGTTCATCTTTGGATGCAATTTGCAGATGCCAGAAGGCGCAACAATCTTCCATTCACATGAATATGAGCACTAGAAGAATGTCCAGGCATCACAACATTCAGGAAGAAGACGGGATCTATGTCCTAGAGATAATTGTATTTTTGGTAGTGAAGGTGGGCTAAAAAGAAACAGGAAAAAAAACCTTCTTCCTACTGGGCCTGAAAGGCCATTCAGAGAGAAAGAAGCTACTACTAGAAAAGCAATAACAAAAGCCAAATTACGATTTGCAAAAGTGTTCAAGCAAAAAGTAAATTTCTGAAGACATTACATTAGGTCTAAATAAATTAAAATGTATGATTTTGGCTATTAAGATGTTGGAAAGAGAAGCTTGGCAAACTTGAGAACGTCATCTCAACAGAAGTATGCTGGTAGCAGCAGTGTTGTATAAAGTACTCAAAAAATGTACTTAAGTAAAAGTACAAATACACAGACAAAAATGTACTCTAGTAAAAGTAAAAGTACCACATTAATATTTTTACT
>CAEFZX010016873.1:0-22264 GCA_903066825.1 Alfaro cultratus | reverse complement strand
TGTCATGTAACGTTAGCATACCGTACAATTATTCAGCCTGTTGTTGCCTCTATTCTATTTTTATTTTAAATTGCCTTTCAAGATGACATGTCTGTTCTTGGTGTTGGATTTTATCAAATAAATTTCCCTCAAAAATGCGACTTATACTCCAGTGCGACTTATATATGTCTTTTCCTTCTTTATTATGCATTTTATGGCTGGTGCGATTTATACTCCAGAGCGACTTATAGTCTGGAAAATATGGTAATCATCTTATCTCATTCTGGGCGATCCCACAGTGTTCATTGCCAGGAAAGGATTTATAGTCCTTGCAGCAAGTTCTAGTTGGGATATACTAGAAATTCTAGGGTCACGTCTTGAAGATACCAACAGAAACACAACATCTGCAAAAAGTGAAGATGAGACCTAGACATTTCATTGTTGTTCCACTTCTTTAATAAGAGTGGAAACGCAACATTATTGGTCTGCTGTTGCAAGAGGTCTTTGAAATAGAAGAAAAGTAGACCTCAGCATCAGACCAAAAACCGTCAATTTTCTCCAGAAATCCATTGTTTACCTACAAGTCGGTAGATTAAATCCTCTTGTTGCATCAAATTGTGATTCTCCAACTGAGTTTTTTATAATGCTTTAACTTTTGAAATTTCATATGTTCTTCTTAGAGGATTTTTATCAAGCCAAAGCATTTTTTTTTCTCCACAGAGATCTGACAGAAAAAAAGCTTTGTCACTCAAGCAGTGAAGCTGACCTGCACTTCTTATTTGGAGGCGTAACAGTAGCAGATTGACCTCGGAAAACTTTCCACCTAAATCAAGTGTCCAAAGTGCAGCGACTGCAATTCAAGAATGGTACAAATTTGACCGTTCAGCAAATGGAGCTGACGCAGTTGAACACTTGGTTTTCTTTATAAATACGTCTTTATTAAATTTATATTCTACCTAACACTTTCTTTGTAAGTGGAAATGTTAGGTACATCTAAAGGTATTTCTCTTTTTTGCTATGTTTTTTGGTGGCGTTCTTGTTGCTTCCATTGAATTTAAAAGCAAGGACCACAAAATACCAGCAATGTTTCACTTAAAAACAGACTTTGGCAGAGCCATTAATTCAAGTTGGATGAAAATGTATAAATGTATTCAGAGAAAGTTGTTGTTGTTGCTGGAATAACTCAACAGAAAACATCTGACTCAGAGAGTTTGGAAACTGTTCATCTTTATTTTATTAAGACAAACAAATGAGACCCAACAACGACTTGGTCTCATTTGCAAAGAAATAGTACTATGTTTTATTAAAATAGCATGTTTATTTTTTTCTAAACAGATGAAAGAAAAAAATTACAAAATGCCTTAATTTTGCTCATGTTGGCCCACAGAGCAAAAAGTCGGGACACCACTGGGGCTGAGTCCTTTTGGAAAATACCCAGTGACAGACAAAACGCACCTCAACCGTTACGTGAAACATTTTCCAAAAATGGGTGACTGAGTCAAGTTTGCTGACTTGCTACTGTCCACATTTGCACAAATTTTCCCTTAAACCACTCATGGGACATAAAGATGACCAAACTCCTGGTGAGAAATCGTTCAAACGTGTAAAAGAAATCTTTCCAATGAACAGGTAACACACAAGGGCATTATCGCCACCTACTGGACAGTGTGAGAAGCTCAGTGTCACGTTCCTAACTCCTCCTGGGTTGTTTCCTAAATGCTTTAAATCTCTTCCTCCTTTTTTATTATTCTGCAACCTTCAGAATTTTCACCAGGCCTATATTTCACTGTCCATAGTTTGGCCTGCTTGTTCTTCCTATCGTAGTTGCACAAATATCGATTATATTTGATTCCAACTCAGGTTTTTTAATCAGTCCTCCTAGAAAGGAAGAACATTTACAGTATTTGATATAACGTTTGTCCTGAAAAACCCCCAAAACAAAACAAAAATAGCGAGAAAGCTTAAAAGGCACGGCAAACGCAATGAAGCTAATTTGTTCAACATGAGTCATGTGAGGCCCTTGAGCTGTGATGCCGGCGCTGGAAGAAAATCACATCACGATGGCGTGGCACCCGGTGACATCATCCCCACGATGTCCCTAAGTGATGTCATTGAAGCGAGGGCACTTGGTCATCCTTTGCCGTGTTATATTTATATATATAGTCCGCTGCCTTCCTTATCTCTCTCCCTCTCTCCCACTGTCGGTCTCTCCTCAACTCATTTGTCCCCTCCGCCTTCTGTGTGCCACATTTTCTCCTCTCTCATTGGAAATTGCAACAGCAGCTTAATCTTTGTGTGCCCCCTTCCTATCTTTTTCTTCCCCAAGTCTTTTAGCAGGGAGTGAGTTGTAAAGCAGGGGAGGGAGGGGAGAGGGAAGGAGTGGGTTCAGTATGGCCACATCCCAGGCTCTTTGCTAGATTAATTTGTGGGCGCACCAGGCTGCACTGCGCTGCTTACTGTACGCAGTGAAAGTCACTCAGGGATTAACAGCGGCCAGGAAGGCAGCCGCCCCCACCCTCCTGCTGCCTCGGCAGAAAAATCGCCTCCTCTCTGCCCCCCACACACTCCTCTGACTCCCCCCTTTTTTTTTCTCCCTCTGCCTCCCCATGCAAAACAAACCTCCATCCTTCTTTCCTCTCTCACTCAAATTCTTTCCCTCTGTCCCTCATGCCTCCTTCCTTCTCCCAGACTTCCCTCATTCCTTCTCTCCATCCCATCAGCTCCTTCTCTAGTTAATTACTGTAATGGGCTCGCTGTCCTTGGGTGCAAAGTGGGGTGGTGGGGGGGTGGAAGGGTGCCTGGAGGAGATGCTTTGTGGTTCAGCTTCTCGCCTCCAGCGCACAAATGTTTCCATGCCTACACTTGCAGCTTCATTCATAAAGTTGTTCGTAGAGACGGTGCAAATGATTTGATGTGGGTTTCACTTTTATTCAGGAAGTACGGCTCACCACCCAGGGAGGCCACTGTAAGTGGGATGGTAAGAGTTCATAGGAGTATAAATTGGGCCCTAAATCTTGTTTTCTTATTTTATGCATGTAAACAGGAAGTGGTTGCCCCGTTGTCTTGGCCAAAGTGGGCAAAGGTGACGAACTCACGATTTCTGATTAGACTGCGTTCTGGAACAATTTACCTGAAGCTGTGAAAAGAAAGAAACCTTTATTCTGATACTAAAGATTGAAGCTTTTTTGTCTTTAATAGAGAGACAAGAGTGAACATACAGGTCAATTGTTCTGTAATGGTTATATGAGTAAGCCAGGGTGACGTTCATGCAAAAAAAGAAAATAAATTAAAAAAAACAAAAGTCAAGGTAATCTTGGGGAGAAAAATAACTTAAAGTCCAGAATCAAAATTTTACACGATATCAAGAATTAGGACAACAAAAAGATACCAAGTTAATATACTTTTAAAAATAAACTATATGTAAAAGTTTATTTGTAAAACTTTTACAAACTTTTACAAAAGTGTTTCACAAATAAAAGTGTTGAACTAGCTAAATACTCTGTTGCTTATTATAGATTTTCACTCATTCTGCTCTTTGTAATGTTGGGAGCCTGAGAGTTGAGTTCAGCTAGTTAATTAGTCATGGCGTCTTGCCTAGATTTCCTAGGGAGACACTATTACTTTAATAAATAGTTTGCTGTTTTTTGTTTTTATTTATCTTGCTAGTTTGTTTGGTGCCAGAAAATTTTCTACCAGCTTAATTTCTCTTTATTTAACAAGTTTAGAGGCTGTTTTCTTTGTTTGACCATTACACACACTGTGTGTGACTTTATAACTGGAACAATTTGAACCTGTGATAAACCTTGAAACTGCCCCAAGCCTGTCATTGTAATATTTGATTGTAGTTTTGTATTTTTCCCAAAACGTTCATTATAACATCTCAATAAACATTTCATTTGAACGTGAAAGCAAAAAGCGGTTTGTTGACGTTTTGTAAAAGAATTTTTATTTTTTTAAAGTCTGATAAGCTGAGTGGAGTAAAGAAAGACGGCTGGAAAGAGTAATGGAAAGCAAAAGACAAAGTGACGTGTTCAGATAGATGTGCAGGGATTCGGGGGGTTCTGTGTGGGAACTTATTGGCCCAGTTTAGAGATCAGTCATCTGAAACACCCTGACTGAAGCTGACAGCTGTTTGAGCAATGCCAAATGGTGCTGCCAGAGTACAGGCGCTCTCGCACAGGGCATCCGTTCTCTCCCACATCCTCCTATTAAACCTCAGTTCCATTCGCATGTCCATACGCAGACAAATGAGATTACAAGTGGCGTGTTTTTGTAGCAGTGCTGTTTATTCCGCATGTGCAAACAGAGTAATCACCTCTGCCAGTTGCATATGAGGAAGCATAGGCCTGTGCTTCCAGGAGACACTGAGCAGACAGGACTTTTTCTAAATCAGAGCAGGTAGCTTCATCATCCAACTAGGCAACTGCAGAGAGAAAGTCTGTTTACCTTTCATGTGTTTAGATTGTTTGAGCAGCAACATCTAATTTTAATGGTTTTTCTTATGGGAAGCTTAGGTTTGGTGTATTTTATCGAACATTTTTGAGTGAGAAGAAATATACTTGAAGCTTAAAAAAAAAAAAAAACAGACTCACCATTGCTTTGTACTTTAACTTGTACTTTTCGTCACATAATATTGCGATAGATATTTTAGAACATTAAATGTTAATTGTACACATATGAATATTAGGCTATTTCAGAAAAAAAATCAAGAGCTTTTCTTTCAGTACTATTGCCCCTAGATCACAGTTTCTCGCTGTCTAAAAGTTAGCTTATATTGCCATATTTTTTCCTAACCGGGAGAAAATAAACATACGGATGTGTTTGTTTACTCGCAGCTGTACTGAAGTTGGGCAAACCTGATGGGATTTATGGGCTTTTATTAGAAAGCCGAGACGCGGGAGGTGCAGAGGCATCTTCCTTTCAACGAATTCCTTCTGGCTTTCAAAGAAAAGACAGTAGGTTTCCTCGCCATGGCAACCCTAACGAGCAGGCCACACCAAGTTGTTGCTTGTTAGCAGCTACTATTTTGTGTGTGTGTGTGTGTGTGTGCTTTTTGTAGCACCTAATAACACAACAGGATCAAAGTCAAGTTAAGAAAAAAGAAGAAAATGTTTTAGATGAGCAAATGTTCCTGAGCAAATTCTTTGAAAATTTCTTTCAAAGAAGCTTAAAGATGTTTTGCAGTCGTGGAAATCAGCCTTGACCAGTGGATTCTGAGGCTTTTAGAAGATTTTATTTATTTGTTTATTTATTTTTTTAACTCTGTTTCCGCTAAATAGACTCTATCTGAGACTCATGCCATAAAAGCATGGTTAATCATCTCCTGTATGCCGAGTTTTAAAGCCAGCAGCTCTTTGGAGCTAAATATTATCAATTATCTTTGATATTGTTCATATAATATTACAAAAGCCGAGGGCGGACCTTTACACATATATACCACTTCCAGATGACTTTCTTGGGATAACGAGTTAAATTCCTGAAGTTAATCTTGAGAAAAAACAGTGTGTTTTCTCGAGATCATGAGATGATTGATGTTTGTGTTACACGTCCTTCCATCCTTCACATGCATTATCTCAATATCTCAAGAAAACAATCAGGAAAAATATATGTGGAAAACAGGAAATTAACTCCTTATCTAAAAAAAAAAACACCTTGAAAAGTATATGCAGAAAATGTTCTTGACTTCTATAAAATACTGAAATTGTTTTCCTTGATTCTTTAGTGGAGCGACGGAAAGTAAAAAAGTTGCCAATATCTAAAGACAGGTATTAAAGAAAACTTTAAGTCCCAGAGATCTATTAAAACAAAGTCTGGCTTTTATGCTTTGGTTTTAAAATCTTTGTATCTTTGAACAATATAAAGCATAAGAATCTGAAACCGAGCTGCTACATTTTGGAGCAAGCTGGTGAAAAATCTAGTGAAGCCAAACGTATCTTGTTTTAGGACAGTTAGAGCAACTTAAATCAATTGAGGTTGCTAAATGCCACAAAATGTAATTGGAATAGTTTTTAGACATTTTTTTTTCAACTTTCTTCAAATTCAGAAGCTTACGTACGTTTGGCAATTAGCGACTTTTCAACCGAATGACTTGGGTCGATTCTCCTGGCCTTCCTACATTCAGTGGGTGTAAATATCTGGTTTGGAAAATGAATCAGACAGTTTGTGGATTTGGGAATTTTGCTCCATTAAGATCCATAAACATATTCAAATGAGTCTAATAATCTAATCAGAGAGGAAAAATCTCACAGCACTTTGCTCTAATGCAGCTACATTAGAGCAATGATTATGATGTGAATGTTTATCTTACTCCTGCTACTACATTTACTGAACTAGCTGTTGTAATAGCCTGCAGCTACTATTACCACAGCAGCACTATTTAATCTCAATAACAGAGACACACACACACACGCGTACTTTGACGCTCTCATGAAAAAAAAATCACTTCACATAAGCCACAAGCGAACGCTACTGAGTGCATCAAGCAGCATGTAGCCAGAACGCTACTAACCACATTACATCCATTATGGGTTAACATCACTTTTAGCTCTACTCAAAATACCCCCACGTCCTAAAGCTCAGATAAGTCTTTTTGCAAGGAGAAAGAAACCTAAATGAATTCAGACATTAGTCTAAAAAAAAGTCTGGATTTGCACATTCTTACAATAATAATTAAAATATTTTTCTGCCCTGCAACATAGATTAAATTTGAAACTTAGCACTCAATATGTCTCAAAAAAGTTAGTGTGCACTCAAGCTGTAAGGTAACCGGACCCGCCACGCTGTTTGCGTAAAGATCCATGTATGCTCCCTTTTTGCAGGCAAATGGCCCTGCCCATTAATGCCCCCATGCTTTTTAATGTGTTTATTAAGTTAGCATGGCTGTTTAGCCAATATATTGACTATCGGCAGTTCTGAGTTGCTTCCGGATTCTGATCCCAGTGTTGGAGCATCAGACCTGATCTTAATGTCAAAGCCATACCTTGGACCTAATTGAAAGTTATATATATTTGCTAAATCCCAAATTTATATCTTTTTTTCAGCAACTGTTTAACTTTTTTAAAATATTAAAGTTTTAATTTAAATATTTGGTTGTGTTTCCTTTTGAGCTGTGTAACTTGACTCAAAGGTTTTAGGATCCTTCCATGAGGTTCTCGCTATACTTTACATTACTTTTGGCCCATTTGTCTCGACCAAACTGTTGTAACCAAGTCAGATTTGTACGCCACTTTTCTCATGTATTTCCTATAGCTTTGAGTCAAATTAGATCAGATTTCTGGTCGACTAGATTGAGCGCACCACCAACATACGGAGCCCTTGGTCCTCGAAGTGGTCGTCACGGGTTTGGGTCCCAGTCTGTCGACCTTTGCCTGTCTCACAATCCACTTTCCTGTCTGACCACTTTCAAATAAAGTCTAGCAGAGCTGGGAAAAAAAAAACAAACTTTAAAAACGAAATTAGATCAGAGCTTCGTGAAAGCTCTTCCAAACCACTGACTTTGTTGTCCCTAAGCCATGTTTGAACTAATTTGATATGATATGATACGATCAGGGTCATTGTCTCCTCAAAAAAAAACATTAGTTGACCTCCCAGCTGATTTCTTGAGATTTTGCACCAATATTTCCACATGATGCTCTTTCCTGATGATGCCACGTTTTTGTGAAGTGCAGCTTTTACTGCAATATAATACAATAACCATATAACATTTTGGTTCCACGCCCATATATCTGGTTCAGGTGTTTAGGTTGATGTAAGGGTGGGTGTTATGGCTAAAGCCAACATTTTTGTTTTAGCTGACCTAATGACATGCGCCCTGAATTTAAGTGCAATTACACACTGCAGTGTGAGTTTTTATGTTGCTTAGAGTAACGGCTTCTTCCTTTTGATTAGTATTTCAGCCCATGATAGTTCTTATTTAACACAATGATTCTCTATTACTAACTTATTTCTGGGGCTTAGAGAGCCATTTTGCAACAAAAGACAGAACTTGTTTACTTATTGAATATATATATATATATATATATATATATATATATATATATGCTGACATATAATTGTTTAAACAGGTGAACATGCAACCTTTAGACTAATGATTTACCGGGCTTGCTAACATACATAATTCTCTTCCTGACATCTTGGCTGAATATAATAGATTTGTCCCACAGTCACACATGGGGAAAAATTTGAGGCGCTGCTTAAAATCCAGTTATCTCAAGTAATTTTGGGAAAAAAAATGGTTGTCTATTGCTTATATGTATGTCAAAAAAAGTGAAATACCAATGCTCATGATCAGTATTACTAGGTAGTTTTCAACATAAGAGGTTATCTTAAGAGTTTTAAAAGTATTTTTCTGTCATTGAAAAATTTTTTAGCAATAAAATCTTATCAGATCCTACACTCCTGACCCTGTGTCAAGTCTGATTCTAGTGCAGACCCAACAGTAAATCCGTTCAGATCATCTCATGTTGTGTCCGCTCCCCCCTCTCAATGTGAATATTGGCAGACTCGTTTGCTCTCCCGGTGAATCCGCTGTGTCAAGCTGGCCGAGGAGCAAAGATCAGAGGCCAGGGAAAGGTCGGCCAACCAGACAGACTGCTGGCTGTCCACCGAGAGACTAACAGGATGCTTATGTAATGTAAATGGCTACATGAAACCAGTGCCCCAGTGAACCCAGGATTTAAAATGCAACACTGCATGAGGCCAAATAAGGGGAATCTATGCCAGATAGTTTAGCAACCAAAGACATTCAAGCTTTACTAAGCTGGAAAAACAGTTTTACTTTGGATTTTAAACATATGATTATTTTTAACACAGTGCTGATGTGAAGGTTACATGCAGTCACCATCAGAATGAATGTAATTTATTTTTGCATTTCAATTTTGCTGGGGTTTTTTTTGTCTTCCAAGGTTGAATCATAACAACGTGCGCAACTTAAATGAATTTTAATAAGAAGAATTTAATATCAGTTTGGGTCTCTTTTGGATTTTGCTTAAAGTGATCGTGATTGGATCAAACTCTTAGCCATAAAGGATCTTGATATTTGGCATTTTAATTCCACCTTAGTAGTCAGTTAAACCTAATTATTCCTAATTTCACAGATTTTTCAAACCAACCACCCAAATTGCTATAAATGACTTGGCAACCTGTGCTTCATTTAGCATCTGACTGACATCAACAACTCAAATAATATTTTTAAATGCAATTGTAAATAAATTCAGGCAGTTAGAAGAAGCCTCCTGTTAACTCGGAACTAAAGGAAAACATAATTAGATACTCACTGGAGAACGCTGTGGTTTACTCTCTGTTTACCAGTGATCAAATCAAAAAGTAAGAGCAGATTCACTCATTTTCAAGTGGACCAACGTAATCCGTCTTTAAAATTTCCGACATGCTCCTACATCGGCCCCGCTCAGCCGGTCAGATATTGAAGCAAATGAAACCACTTGAGTGCAAGGTCATCTGCAGTGCAGTGTCTAACAAGGATCTGTGGAATCGGAGAGGAAAGCGGACAGATGGTTATTAAAGAGGTAGAGGAACGTTGCCAAATAACGTCATTCAAAAATAATTAGAGGCTAAAATGGAAATAAAATAATCCCTGAACTTAAGTATTTCATAGACTAATATTGTCTATTTTTATAGTCACGTAGATTACCTATCTACCTCTTCACTATCCATTTAAACTGCCATCTCTGTAGACTTCGCTTCGATTTTTACTTCCCCTCAGTTTTAGGGATAAAAGGGTCAATAAAATATGATTCTGAATATTTAGTTTTGTTCTCAAATCTTGATTTATGTTGTGTTGTTTCCCTTAGTGAAAGACAAAATATCGTACTACTTTCACTCCTGTGTTTCCTTCACTCTCCTGCTTCTGTGACCAGGAAACAGCACGACCATTTATTTTTAAAGAAATAAATACTGAAATGACATCTGGAAGGTATAATAACTTCAGTGCATGCAAATGACTGACTTTAAACAATGTCAATAGAACATCTCTCCATTATTATTCTGGTATTTAGGAATTTGACATAACTTTTGCAAAGCGTGACAACTTCAGTCTGATTTTAAACTCACAAACAGAAGCATTTTAGCAGAGTTTACGTAAATGTCGGGCTTCGGATGCAGCTGTCATTGACAGCGGGGCTGTGCCCTCGTTCTGACCCTCTCAGCCTTAGAGGATCCTCTCGGTGAAACCAGACACCTCTTTGAGTGTGAGAGAAAGAAATTAAGCCGGGTTTCCTCGTCTCTCCTCGTCTCGTGCTCACTCTCGCAGAACACGTAGACACCGCTAACGTCCGTCCGGCAGCTTCACACGCCGGCGCGCACAGTGTTACTACTCTCTCTAACCCACGCGCTTCACCATTTCCCATCGTGTCACACCTTCCTCCTTCATTCCCTCGTGGCTTTTCTCCTGTTTATTCTCTCCTCCATCACTCTCCTGGCTCCTCTTCAACCCCTGCTTCTCTCTCTCCATCATCCCACTCTTTTTCTTCACCTTGGTTTCTTTTTTTTTTTTTTTTTTATTGCTCCATATCACAACATCTCAAATATGAGTGGAGAATTTACACAGTAAACAATACCAATTTCTTTCTGTATTTTTTATTTATTTTTTTAACCAGAAAATGGTCAAAAAGGACAAGGAGGCATAGCTGGAACTGATGGTTCGTGCCTTTTACATTTGATGATTTAGCATGGATAAATATGAGGCATATTTTTTATGCTTATGTTAAACCCCTCTAGCAATGCCTCTGCTCAAAACCCCTGAAAAAAAAATCCCTTGAAAAATCATTGGCTGAGTTTAAAAACCTCCATCCAATAGGCTTGGCATTGCCTCAACTTGTACATAACTTCCTTTCTGTACTGGTTCCAAACTCCAAAAGCTTTGAACATTCAGTTTCATTTGTGTCATTCATGCTGCATGAATGGCTTTCAATTAGCTTAGATCTGGAAGGAGGCTGTGGCGCTGCTGACATGCGTCAATCTTCTGCAGCTTGTTCAGGACTGTGGCCTAAATTCCCCTAGAGAAGAAAAAAAAAAAGAAAAAATCTCTGCAGCTATTTTCTGGTTTGCATCTAGTTTGGAGTAAAGTTCGCTTCTCAACTCTAACTAATTAGGTCAGTGTTTTCCAAATGGTACGCTGTGGGATTTTTGTGAACGCCAGACATTATCATTTCAAAACAAGCATGTAAATAAATGCATTTCTAGTTTGTAACGCTGGTATTTTCTCACTTATTACCCAGACAAGGTCCAGCTCTTTAAACTTTGGACACATTTTTTAAAATTGGTAGAAAGAAATCTGCTGCTTCCTCTTTTTAAAGACATTAGGTCAAATGCATTGTCAGCCAGGAAAAAAAAAAAAAAAATGCACCAGCAGCAGAAAGCTCCACAACACATACCCACGGTGGGACATGGTGGTGGCAACATCAAGCATCAGACTGCGGGAATCCTTTACATTAGCAAGAACAGATAAGCTTGACAGGGAACATGAATGTAGCTAAATACAAGGCACTCACTGAAGAAAAATTTAATCTGTGAGAAGCTGCGAAAGACTTGAGACGAAATAAAGCTCCCAATATTTGTGGCAAGACTTAAAAATTGATGTTCTACATCCAGTCTGATCTTGACCTATTTTGCGGAGAAGAATGGGCAAAACATTCTGTTTCTAGACGAGAAAATGCGGTAGGGATGTACCCCAAATGGTTCTAAATAATTTAGCAAGTTACTGTGTCACTAAGCTGCAAAAACTAACAGGAAAACGTAAGTCTAGACAGTAGACCTGGACTTCGACACATGAATGCCAATGGAGGACTCTGCAAAATAATGTTGCAAACAGTAAAGTGGAGATATAGAAATCATGGAATGTTCACATAAAGTACCTAAATTACTTTAGATTCTATTTCTAAACCAGAAAACATATGTGTGTTTTAACTGTGTGTATTTTAATATACGTTATGTCAAATCTATTTTCTCTACTTATGCTAAGCTAAACTATGCTAACAATATTTACTAGCTCACAGTTTTTTTTTTTTCTAGTTTTGATATTTCCTTTCATGTTCTAGAATTTTAAGTGCAAATGTCCATTTAAAATTGGACATGTTAAAGTAGAGAACTGCAACATGCCTTGTTTTTTGGAGAAACTTTTGAGTGTGTTGCTTAGAAACTGTTAACAAAACCAACCAGGCTTGAGACCTCCATTTAGAATAAATTGTGCTAAATTTAGTGAGTTTTCAAAAGCCTGGATAATTAAATAAGCCTTAAAGAGTAAAGCATATTTCACCCATTAACAGCTGACAAGAAATACAGTATTATTTCTAAAAATGTGCTGCGGTCTGTTTGTTCTCGTTGCAGTCTATTACAGTGCACATCATCATTCCTAACTAAGTACTCTGCATTTGGATCACATTAAATTGCGTTACTCTGAGATCAGCAGCTGATCGAACGGATATTGACTCCCTCCTTTCCCCAAAAAAAGGAACACAGAGTGAAGCTCTAGAGTGAAAAAGGTGATGAAATGCATGATGAAACAGATGAGGTATCTTTCAGCATCTCCTTCTGATTGCACCCTTTTCCATTGCCTCATCAACCCTCTGTTTCCGGCGCTGCTGGACAGCGGCTGTACCCTCCCAGAGTGACTGGCTGCGTGGCCTTTTCAATAATGTAGGAGGGGGGAAGAGAAGAGAGATAAAATGAGGGAGGAAACGATTTCTTGGCCCAGCAGGAGCCCCCCGGTGTGACATTTACCTCTTGGGTTGTCAGCCTGTGCGTCTCTCTGTGCATGTTAGACGGCCCCAAAGCCAGACTAATGATACCTCCCTCCAGCTCACAGACTCGGAGGACAAAACTCTCCTGCCAATCATGTCGTTTAGAATCTCACTGAATGGAGGGAAAGGAGGAAAAAGGGGTTCTGCAACGAACTATGACAGAAATATTACCACTTAGAGTACGTGTGAAGTTGAGAAACACCACAACAACTATACAAGGAGAAAAGAAGCATTAATAATTAAAAAGAAGGGATCAATATGTTTAATCCATCAGCTCCTCCTTTACTCTTTTATACGTCATTAACCTCCCCCACTCCCTATCGGCAGCTCGGGGTGGTCTCGTCTCTCCTCCAGAGAACCCCACTAACCCCCACCTGGGCTCCCAGCATCTATCATTAGCTCCCTGCCTTAAGCTCAGGGCCTGCAGAATGTCACACAGCTGGACTGTGAGGCTCTGAAGGCAGATGAAACAGAAAAACCCCTGTGAGCGCCTTGAAAAAGCTGGAGCTATAGCAGTTTTAGATACTGCAGGCATTCGCTGTGACCCTGTGGAAACCAGCTGCAACTGACAATTACGTTTTCATTTGAAACACAAGTAAATATCTCATTACAAGGTCCATTTCCCAGCTGTGTGATGGCACACATAAAAGATTATCAGATATTAGTGTTTGTGGGACTCGTTTACAAACTGCTGCTATTTCTGTGCGACTGGTGTTTGTTTTAAAGTGTCAGTTAAGAAAGACGCGTTCTTAGACTATAAATCTGAAATAGATTTTTCTATAATAACCCTGTTGCACCAGTTTGTATTTTTCTTGGAAATATGTAGATTTTAGTTAAAGGGGTTGGAGCATTATGCATAATTGAGGTTTTGGAGGTTTATAGCATGTTATAAACCTCCAAAAACCGTCTCAAACACATACCTGGATTGTTGCTTTAGTAAAACTGTAACGATGTTGAGATCCAGCCGCTCGATTTGTTCAGATAACTGTAAAAATGTGGATTTGTTCTGTCTGTGCCACTTAAAGTTTCACTAAACCACAGCTACTTTGAATAAGTAGTTGAGCATAATGCACTGTTTGATATCTCAGATCAGTTGGAATGCATGTACAATTGAATTGAAATGATGTTTTTGTAAAGTGCCTCCAGACACTCGTGAATTTGCGCCCATAGGAACCTCATGTCTCAGTATGCAGTAGCTCTATCTGGACTGATGAACATTTAACTGCCTCAGCATGTTAAATGCTTGAAGTGGCTCAAACAAAAGAGAAGTCTGGCCTATTTCTAAGTAATTTAGCTGTAGGCCACCAGCAGGCACCCAGGGGATGTGCATGGAGCATTGAAATTTCATCACTGGAAGATCAGATGATCAATAAATATGGAACCAGAAGAAAAAAAAGACATTCTACATTTTACACTCTACATACCAAAACACATGCATTGTAGAAAACAAGAGCGCATCATAAAATGAGCTACTTACTTCAAAAATGTAACAAGAAACATGTCAAATGCTTTTTAAGGAGGCCAACCTACTTGATTGGATAAACAATTAGACAACTTAAGAGCTGTCCAGTCAGTCCAGTTTTAATTTAACTCATTTTATCTAAATAGTGTCATCTCACACTAAATGTCATCTCAATACACTTTACAAGACAAACAGGACTAATATTGGATTGGGTTATGCATAACCCAATCCAATCAAACTTCAGACATCACTCAAATTCTTTTCTATGCAGTTCAGTCACACAGTCAGATTAAGATTGTTTTGCATAAACTTAAATTTAGTCCACATATACAATACAATCCTATTCTACTGACTATATTATGCCTATGCATAAATAGTTATCCATCAAAGGAAGACCAACTGGTTTAATCGAGCCATTGACTTTGAAGCAATCCCTCATACTATGCAAACATATGCTTACATTGGAGTCTTGCATATAGATATAGAGCCAAAATAAGTTTTCACAAAGACAAGAGTCACAACAGTGGCAGTGTTATGCTACGTCGTAAAATCCATAGGCGATGTCCCCGCTTACGCCACTTTGATCAAGTAAAACTTGAAAAGCACTGATAGGTGCTTTTAGATCAACTTTTATCAGTATTACTTGTTTATTTTCATCCTACAAATAATCAGCCTGATCAAAAACTGAGCCTTGTTTATCTGAAACACATCAGCTCACAGACATCAAAACATATTAGGCTTTTAAGAACTTCAATGTGATGGGCCCACAGATATAAGCGGAAAAAAAACAAAAAAAAAACATTGATTTTGCATGCATGGCTCCTTCTGGTAGCACGCACCAAAGCATCTGTACAGAGTGATGCACCCAAGTTCAAATGATTACACAGTAAGGATTTGAGAAACTGTCACTCAATCCAAGTGGATAAATCAGTAAATATAGTCAGATATGTACGTCTCAACTAGTAATTGAGACATACATAACTTGATTACATGTATGTGAAAACAGTAAGCTGAGGAATAGGCCTTTGTTTTCTAATCACATCTCAGCAAGTGCTGTCAAGTTTTAAAAAATGACTGTGTCACGGAGCTGAGAGGAGGTCAGAACTCAGTGTTTGTTTATGAGAGAGACGATGGAAGACTGGCCCACTAAATCTCTCTTCTGTCGCTGAAGACAAACTTCTGAGCAAAGTGAGAATGTCAGTCTGTTTCATAGATAGAAATAAAAAGTTTTGAATAAAATAAAGGATTTCTGACGAAAAAATAAGAGAATCATAAATTATTTTGTAGGTAAAAATTATGCTAAAAGACAGTGGATTACTTCAAGTTGGGATGAAAGTACACCGACTTTCAGACAGACAATTCTACATATTAGGACATAAAAATCTGCTGGTGGTCTTAAAATTACAAAAACAAAATCCTTGTACGACCTTTATGTTACATGGTACATGTTGTCATTAGATGCTACCATCCCTACACTATCTGTCCAGTGTAGATGCTTAAGAAAGATGCAAAACATGCTTTTTAATTTTTTTACCAAAAAGCCCTTGAACCCTTGGCTTTGCAAAATCTGACATATGAAACAAAACAATAGGCCCCAGCACAGTTGCTCACTTAAGACGGCGTTTCTAAAGAGAATTTCAAAATATCAGCTTGGTCAGACTTCAATCCAGCTGAAATTGTTTGCTCTATAAACATAAAGTAAAAAAACAAAAAAACAAAGAACTAAAGGAATAATGCGTAAAGGATTGTTCCAATGTTGCTCCACTACACTGTTTGACTGATCAGGTCCTCCATATTGTCGAAAAGTTCCTGAGACGTCATAGTAAGAGGTCTATGGGGCAATTAGCTGAAATCTCACAATCATTTCTTTTGTTAATTAAAAATTAAATATCTAGATTGCACTTACTACAAATGCTGCTCCCCAAATCAAAAAGGAACCTCTTTCCTCAATATTGTCTCTCTGTGCAATACTGTCCTCTTGTGGAATAAACAGATTACTACATCATACTCCTTAAATTAAGCTGGTGTGATTTTTTTCTTTTTTACTTTCTAAAACTCCTTGCTTCAGAAAGTTCTGCCTCTCGCAGCAGCACCTCTCGGGCCAGCTCTGGTCTGCCTATTCTGCCCAGGCTCTGAGCGAGTTGGGAGGCCTTTGGGTGGCGTGTGACGGCAGGCAGCGCTCGTCTCCACATGGCCAGGACGTGAAAGGCCTGTTCTGACGGACTGTCCCTGGAGCGGAGCTTCACCAGCTGGGCTGCGCTGCGACTGAGACGCAGGGAGGACGCCAACAGAGACGTCTCCTCTGGAGACAGCTCCCCAGACAGCCAGAGGAGAAGGGCGTCCGAAAGAGGCTCTGATAGGTTTTAAAACAGCAATAAACACTATTAATTTTTTTTTACATTTTTTAATGCATATAAGATATCTTATATCTTATATGCATATCATCTAGTGGTGGCAAAAGCAAAAAAAACCCCCCAAAAAACCTAGTATGCTCTGGACTTAAGATGGAGCACATGCACACATGCACACACACACACACACACACACACACACACACACACACACACACACACACACACACCTAGGGACAATTTGGAGAGACCAATTTACCTAACAGTCATGCTTTTTCATGTCTAATGATACCTCCCTATATTTTACAGCCTAAAAACTCTGACTAACGCCGGTTAGCGAGTTGTTAACATGCAAACAAATGGCAGTTCCGGTTTAGGGCGGAAGTCACGCCCATAAATCACGCAAAGCCTCATGGGGGCTAGGAATAAGGTGGATAAGAAGGATTTCTACATACGTTACCAAATATATGTTATTGTAAAAAAAAATATCACAACTTAATAATGAATTTATGTGTTTTTATTAATATAATAAGCCCTAAGCGGCCCCTTAGTTTGGTAAAAATACTTCAGCAATGCACCTGAGTGCAGCACCAACAGCTGCTTCTAAGTCGCTGACTGAGTCACTCACCTGCATCCTCAGATATCTTCACTCTGGCGGCAATCGGCCGATGAATGACTCTCACTTTCTGGAATCACACAAATTTAACGTGTTAAAAGATCTTAAAGGTCTTTTACCTAAATTAAAATGATGTTTACCAAGACTTCTGCACCTTTGGTAAACTCAGAGGCAGTTTACAAACTGGGTTTGCCAGGAGCTTTGCATCCCTCAGAACAGCTTTGTCCCCTCTCCACTCCAGCTCAGCTCTGGTGACTCTATAAAACAGGGCTGTGCCCTTGTAGCAAGGCGAGCTGTAATTCCCAAACGGGTCCACTTCAGTTAGGTGCACTAACAGCTCATTCCTCCGCTGACAGTGAAAGGTCAGCCGCTCGTGTGACTCCTCATTGGAGTTGCTCTGTGTGAAGGCTGCAAAGTGAACATATGCAAAAATCACAAAATTGTACAAGCATTTTACCCCTGTGAAATATTGCATTTCAAAACTTCTCCTATAAAGCAAACAATTTCTTTTAATCTCTCTTTACCAGTTAGGACTTATCTGTTTTACAACATTTGTTTCTAGATATCCTCTGTGGCCTGTGAAGGCTTGTCTATAAATTACCACTCACGTTCCACCATCACCCATCATTATTTCACAAAATTATAAATAGCCTATGTTGGGTTTAGCCCATTTTTAGTTCCTCTGTTCTTCTGGGGATCTATGCTGCTTTTCTGCCTTTAGGTTGTTACTTTTTTGTGTTGAACTTCCTGTGCCTTCAACCCTTTTAGTTTTGGTAATAAAGGTCTCTGAAAGCTTTCACTTCCTGCATACCGATGTTGATTTAGCCAAGCTCTGCTGCAACTTTTTTCACATTTGAAGAGATTTTCACAATTGGAGGACCTTTTCATTTTGCCCTGATACAGAAAACAGTATGACTAAAAGGGAATATAATCACTTTAAACTTCATTTTTAGGCCAAGGGACATAAAGCAACTTCCCTCACCCAAAATCAAAACATCACATTCCCAGTGTTGAAGCCTTTTAGGATAGTTGCATCAGGTTTTCTGTTGTGGCTGAGCTGAACAAAGTGATGAACCTGGAAATGTGATGCCCACACACTGACAAGATAAGACATGTAGCAAGTTAAGAGTAAGGGAGGTGAGGACATTTGAAATCAGCCATTGAATTGTTCGGAAAACAGTGTGCAAGGGTGAGACTTTAAACAACAAATTCCAATATGCCCAGAACTTCTGGAGTAATGTTGTTTAGATGGGGGCAAACTTCCTCACAGCGATATCAAAGACTGGTAGATACAGGAAGCATCTGTGAAGTATTTTTCTTTTAGCTAATGAAGGTAATACTAGCTATTAAGAGTGTAGGGTATTGTTACACTATTGTTACATCTTTTGTTTAGTGAGTAAAATAAGTTTAATCCTATCAATTTCCTCTCCAGAGACAAGTAAGAACAACGCCTAGACGTTAATGTCTCCTAAACATTCCATGATCGTACCTGATTTGAAGCACTCTGAACAGTCCTTGTGTTATTTGACACATAAAGGCCAGCAGACATGTGATTCTGGCCGGGCTCCCACCTGTGGATGTGATGTTTCCACTGAAGCGCAGGAAAAGCTGATCTCCTTCACACAGGGAGATCTCAGAGGAGGTCTCCACGGCCCCACCAGCCCGCAGTCTGTTCAGCTCCCAGCTGAGGTCTCTGCTAGGCAACGCAGCCAGGAGGACGCTGTGAGGGTCATCCCGTCCATGCTGGAAGACGACGGTCACCGAGTGGCGGCATGCCGAGGCCTCCAGCTCCTCGGCCAGCGCAATAAGGTGACAAGGCTGCAGTGGTGATAGGAGACGAACTACGAGGAGTCTGGTATGAAGAGGCAAAGAGAGAAACTTAAGAAGTTTTACTTCATTAAAAGAGACTGGATTACCGCTGAGTGAAAAGGGCTTGTTATCAGGAGCTGGAAGTCAGAAATAATGTATTCTTGGGAAATTAAGGAAATTATAAAACCTAACGAGCATATATTATTCCCTACTAAGCTTGATTTAGATAAGAAGAATGAAGAGTAATACAGTTTTAGGGGGGAACAATTAAAATCACTTCTTAAAGCTGTTTTTTTTTGTCACATGTAATGTCGTTTTAAACAATCAACTAGAGAAGACAGGTTTCAATTTTCTGTTTTTACAAGTGTTTCCCAAAGGAATCCAAACAATACAAATCTAACATAGACGCGCTTAAAACCAGGTGAAGGTAAGCTTTATTTAACTGTAATGTTCAGCGGTTACTGATTTACTCATGACTAAAAGTGAGCAAAACAACAAAACCATAGTGAAGTGGAAGTAGTGCTGGGCAATGAAACGTTATACAATTTTATTGAGGAACAGAATGAGGAACGAAGCAATAATAAAGCTGGCAATTATAATTTAATCTATAGACAATCTATTGTTTAAGTTTGGTTTGTATTATTTTATGTTGTACTTAACATATTCTCTTAACTCTTAAACAATGCAAATATATTAGTTTTTTGAGTATATATGTTTACAGGATTTAAGAATAAGTCACATTAGTTAATGATGATGTTTATTATGATGTGCTATTTCAATTTGTGGTGAAATATGAGTGACAATGTTTTAAGTCACATTGTCCAGCTGCGGAAGATCATGTGCATTTTTTTTCATGATTTATCCACTTCTGTCTGCAAACACTGTGAAGTATTCTGCTGCAGTTTTATAATTGATGTTTTGATAACTAAACAGGACATTTTGAATCAATATCAGACCAGTGTTTAAAGTCTTGCTAGATTTGGACAGCGTTACTTGTTAAAGATTTGTGTGGTATATAAAAAGGATATTTATGACATAGTAGCTTTAGTTCAACAGAGATAGCCTGAAGTAGTTCCTCTCTGATTTTTCCTCATATTATTAGCTCTTAATTACACATCAGTGAAGTTAAGTTTGGGGCATAAATTTATGCATCTGAAAGCAGCACTAAAACAAATAATCAGGTAAATGTCTGGACTTTTACTGGACCACTGAAACAGCTCAACATTTCGTTTTTCAGCCATTGTATTGTAGACATTTTACTGGATCCACTTTTGATCAGGCCCAGGTCCAGTGGTTGCAAAACCCAATGATCACCTCTCTCCCACAACCATGCTTGACACACTTTCATGAGCAGCTTGTGTTGATCGTCTGTTTGGTTTCCCATTTATTATGATGCTTTGTGGGTGGACATCTCTAGTTTAGTGTGATCTGTCCAAAAGACAAATAGTTGCAAAGTCCTGCAGTTCATTCAAATAATACTTTTGCAATTGGTGAAAAATTTTCCATCAGTTTTTCCCTCTAAAGAACAGGACTGAAAACTAACTGAAGTACAACCAACTTCCCTATTACTCCCAATGTGGTTTCACTTCTGTTTTTTGTTTTTTTTTACAGTGCATGCAAACATGTTCTGGTGCTCTATTCTCAGTTCAGGTGCAAGACATTACATCATCTTCCTCTGCAGTGAGCATAACTTCATATGGACACTGTAAAAGTGAGAAAGGGGAAGCAGGATGAGAGCATGACTGTACAAATCAACTAACACTACTGACCAACTTCTGCAGAAACACACAGAGAGATGTGGTGAAAGATGCAAGATTATTTTGGCTCTCTAAAGCATTTCCCTACACCGTTTTAGCAAACAGTATTTGCTTGGTGGGTTGATGAAGATGACATGAAGCTGTGTCCATGGTGAAGCTTGTCCACATCTTGCCCAATGACCGCAGGACCTTCACTGATTTGTGCTATTGACTTGGCAACAATCAGTAAAGTGTTTGGAGGAGTCATTGTGAGAATCTCAAAGCTAAGAAAACTGCTCTGACTTTCAAACAAGGTGGTGATGGCATCATGCTGATGGGCTGTTATGGATGCCAGTGGGTTTACTAACCTGTCAAAGTTTTCTATCAGATCAAAGGACACCAGTCCGTTCTTCTGGCTCCTGATGACTATTTTATCAAGAACAGTCCACTGTTTGTCTCTTGAGCCTAGAACAATCAGCAACTCATTGGACGCCTCATTAGATCTCACATAAGCACCAAGGATTCTGATAGAGACACAGAAGAGAAACCAGCTTAGCAAGAAGACTAAGAAATGACAAAGAAGATTTACTGTTCCTACACTTTTGACCCACCTTACTTTGCCTGAGGGAATCAAGAGATCACTAGGAGCCCCAACCTGGTGTGCTTTGCTTTCCTTCCTCCTTTCTTCCTCCTTTTTCTCAGAGTTTGGTGGACATGGAAGCGTAATTGTGAGTGGTCTCTTAAGTGGCTGAGAGTTAGGGTGGGTGAGGTGGAGCAGCGGGCTGGCTGACACCACCGACTCATAGGCATCATTCTTGGACTTGACGGCAGCCAGAAGGCTGGCGTCCACCGGCTGGACCTGAAACAGATGAGCAAACATCTGTTTGGCACGATTCGGATGGAGATGCAGAATGATATGAGGACATGTTTCTCCTGACGCTTTAATTTCGCCAACAGCAGGTTGTTTAATCAAAGCAGAGCCGAGCAGAGTGGGAGCTGATGTTTCTTGACGTGAGATCAAGCAGCAAACTGCTGCAGTGAAGTCAGTTGAGAAATGTTTGGACTTGCATGTACATTGAAATGCACCATGCAGCTGTTCTTGTTCTCTTTCTACACAGCAAACATCTGTGACAGCATATCTCTGAATTACAAGCTGCCTGTCTTTTTCCTCTCTACTCTGAAGTTCAAAATGTTTCTACCATTTCAGAACAATCTGTTTATATGTTAATACGCTTGGTCTCACCTCCCACTCTACAAAAGAAGGTTTGGTGATCAGCTTATTCTCTCCATACCATTGCTTGGGCCATTACTGGAGCAGTGAACGATCCTGGCAGGTAGTTCAGACAGATCCGAGGGTCCATGGGGATTTTTAGTGACAACCCCTTCCTGGGAACGTTGTACATTTCTCTTTTTGGACGTGAAACCACAGCAAATATGCCCAAGGAGTACACTTTCACCTCAGCAAATCAACCCTGTAAAGTATATATATATATATATATATATATATATATATATATATATATATATATATATATATAGAGAGAGAGAGAGAGAGA
>CAEFZX010016872.1:0-22979 GCA_903066825.1 Alfaro cultratus | reverse complement strand
AGAACTCGTTTGTTGAGGATTCTGGAGAACTTTCTAAAAAGTTTGGACCCCTCAGATGATGCTCTAAACCATTTATGTACTATTCCAAAACAATGTGAATGTTTTTAGGATCAAAAACTAAAGCAAACTCAGTTACCAAAGCAAAACATTTGTCCTCCCTTGCCCCCCCTTTTTTCTTTTTTTTTTTACTGAACCAAAATACGCCAAATTCTGCAGCCTATCTACCTGTTAAGCTTGTCAAAGTCAAGCTAGCATAACTGACCTACTTTCCTCTCTGTTGCCATTTTTTTAAAAGAAACATTTCACTGACCTGTGAAATGTGACACCCTTGAGCTTTGTTTTCTTGTTGTTGTACTGTTGACAATTGACAGCAAAGCACCGCATCCCTTTTTCTTTCACATTTAAGATTTAACGCGTTATGTTGACAACTTGACAGCTAAAACCAATGGTAGTCATCATGAGCAGTTTTTGTCCTCAAGCAGAGAGCTGGGGGCAGGATTTTGCGCGTGTGATGTCATGTTGCAACATGTCGATATGGACAGGATTCCAATATGAGAGCCTAACTCTGTCCCTCATTCTGTTTATTCTCTACTTAAAGGGCCAGCGCTATCGCTGAAGTCAGTGGGAGTTTGTTTTCTGTGTGAAAGTGCGCGAATGAGAGCAAACTGTGCAGCCCTGGGACCTGCACCTCAGACCGGCAGCTGAAAATCTTCTTCTGCTACATATCAGTGGTTTTTGTCAGGCGCATGTGTTTGGCCACGGTGCCATGGCGACGGGCAAGCTTGAGGCCTTCTGTGTTTATGTTAGCGGTTCTTATGATGGCACAGATCAGAGGAGAGATAGAGTCCCTGAGATTATTTTATTTTTGTTCTAGGTATCTTCCACATTTCGCATTTTCACAAACTAGAGCATATTTATGGTTTTTATTGACTCATGAATTGGATTTTTTTTTTGTTGCATTTCTGCATTTGTCTTTCATCCCATCTCACTCTGATGTCCTTTACATACAATCTAATATCAAATGTATATTTTTTAATCTCAATATGTTGTGATTTGTTGGAGCAAATTAGTGTAAAATTAGCATCATGAAGACTAAGAGCTAGCTTAGCGGTACGTTGCTAACATTAGTCCCACCTGAGTTCAGTTTTCAGTCCATTGATTTTGTTGTCACAACATTCAGCACAAAGAAAATAATAAAACTTGCCTCAAAGGGGCATCGTTATGTGTTTTACAGACACATAATGTAATTTTACAACACAGTCAAGTAAATATGTTATATTCAGTTGTTATAAAAATGCTGCATATTTCAAATATGACTCAAAAGAAATGTTAGTTCCTAATTTAGCGCTTTGAAATTGTACCTGTCTCTTTAAAATCTCCTGCGCTTCCTGATATTTCGCCTTCAGGAAGTCATCACAACATGGCTCCTCTTTTCAGTATCTGAACGGTTGCCACGGGAGATTCAAGGATTTCTCGAACATGAATGGATGAATACTCCATGTATGATTTTGATGAAAGAATAATATTATAAAAGGATGTAAATCTCAAAAAATATTTGATACAAAATTGCCCCTTAAAATATTTTTTTTTTCTCATTATTCTGGAATTTAGCAAACAGAAATTTTTTATGTTAAACCTAATTGACCGAAACTGCAAAAGTTTTATTCTGATTTCACATCAGACAGTGTGAAAACCCCCCCGCATACATGCATCTTTTCATATAATGCATGTAAACTTCTGGTTTCAGCTGTATACAAAAAAATAGTACAAATAAAACATTTCCCACCCCGAGAAAGCACCGACCCTCTAACATCGCGGCATAGTTCACACAGCAGTTGCACAAGCTGTGGCACACCTAAAGTGTGTGTCATGATGCAGCGCTGGATTTTTATTTTCTTTCTATACAGTCTGTGGTTTTCTGCTTTGTTAGCAGTGCAAACTATGTACTAAACCCGTCTTCCGAAGAAGCGCCGGGTGATTTATGAGATAAACGCGTCTCTTGTTTGAACAGCTTGTTGCTTCCTTTGTGCTGCGCGTGAAAGTCGCGTTCTGTGGTTTGCTGCTCCTGAGCAGGTGAAATAGCTTGAGGACTAATGAATCCGGGAAGAACAGCAGCAAAAAAAACCCGTCTTGTCTGACAAGAATACGAGAAGGAAACCAAATTTCACGTCTATTACACAATTTACACTAAATTACACACAGGCTGAACAACACCCACACAAATATCGCTGGATCCTGGTTACATCTGTCCCAAAAAAAAAAACCTCTAACCACACTGTTTATCCACCTACGCTCAACTGCAGCCTGTTACCATGACAACGGCAGGAGCCATAAATCCCCGTATTGACTGAAACAATCATTAATCTTTTTCAAGTCTCTCCCGGCGGCCCTCATAATAATATGTTAGTATTCCAAAACTCCTCGAACCAGAGCGTCGGTGGACTATCACTCGCCATATAAAAATACGAGGCCTCGCTCAGCGTATCTTGGAGACGCGAGGCTCGCGATCAGAGGGGTTGCCGGTTTGAGTCTAACAGAAGCCGAGGACAGGCCTGAACTGCTAAAGAGTGTCCATTCTTTCAGGATCCAGCTGGGACCGTGGAAAGTACACAGTAATGAGTATTCAACGACTTTATTGACCACATGTGTTAAAATAAAGTATGCCCCTAATACAAAAATCATCTACGGATGGGGACTTTAGTTTTTTTTTTTTTTTTTTTTTGTTACACGGTTTCTAATATTTGGTTTTGTGCACCGCATACGGTTGTAATATTTGCCTCATTAAAGCTCTAGTAATTGCTCAAAACTTTGGAAGACTTAATCACCACAATCAGTAGGGCTCAACGGAATCAAACGTGTTTTAAAATGGGCTCTTTTTTTTTTTTTTTTCCAAATTGGGTAAAGATGGACTGATTAGGCTTATCCAGTCCATCAAAGACAGCTACAGTTTTCTGATAAATTTGTTCTGATTCTACTCCCAGTACCGGTTATTTGTGTAATTCCTCTGGTTTCACAGCTGTTGCAACACAAGTAAGTCATGTGATTGTGTTTTGAGTAAGCAGGTTTTTAAAAAATCATGTCTTGTACAATAGACAGTCCAGAAAATTTTGATTATCCTTAAAATTACGGCCAGGACTTTTAACACCTTTACTATGATTAACAAATTTCAAATTTTTTTCACAATTAATCATTTTTATTTTTTTAAAAAAACATACAAGAGTGCTGAGGTGGAACCTTTGGATTCACATGTTTCTGGTTTGCCCGTAAATTTGATGCACGAGGGACATCCTGAAACAACAGCGATAGATGAAAAAACTGCTTGTCTTGAGCCCGTTTTTTAAAAATTCTTTTTATTTATGGTTCATAAAACGATCTGATGGGACACTGGAAAAGACTTGTTGCCTAAAATCGCACCTCTATGCTAAATTTTACCATGTTATGCTAATGTCAGCATCCACAGTCCACATTTGTAAAGAAGGATTTTGTTCAAAAAAGCTACATGAATGATAAGGAGTTTCTAAAACACTTGAAAGCTGAACAGTGGAATAGCACTTTGCACCAATCTGATACCTTGATAACCCAAATAACAAATTAAAAGCACTTAGCTGTCTTTATTATTGAGCTCCTATGTCTATTTACTCAATAATTTAGCAAAAAAAATTTTTTTTAATTGAGAATATTTATTTTCTAAATACGTTTTCAACTCAAAACGTTTTCAACTCAAAACATTAAATTTATGATTAGCTTTGATTGCTTAATTAAAGACCCCCTCCCCCAAAATTTTTTTATCTTATTATTAGTGAAAAAACAGGTTTTTCACCCTCACTCATGCTCCTGTATGCGCTGTTCAAGAACTTTACAACCTTATTAATTACAGACACATTTCTACATGAAGCATTGGAGCTATGATGTGGAAACACAAAGAATATTTCACCTTAAAGCAGCCATGGCCAGATGCCATGAGGTGGGAGCACACTGAGCTGATTGGCTAACAGGAGGTCACCAAGCCAATCAGATGACAATGAGGCCCACCTGGGTTAAAGTGTACCCCGTCTTGTTTCTGAAACATTTTATTTCAAATAAACCCGTTTAAACCCGACCTTTTATTTCCGGACACATTTATGTTGCCACCTCCCGACTTCCCCAGATTGGGGGTCGCAACAAAGGAGGATTTTTAAGTGTGGAGGAAACTGAAGAAAAGGACGTTAGATTAGCCCAGTTACAAATCTATTGGCAGGAATAAAGACCAGAATGCACTGAAAAGGTCTGGTGATTTCAAGGGTGTTTGTGTGCAACAATGGCCTACAATCAATCAATCTTAGGACTTGTTCCTACACTCGTTTGGACATCTTCAAGTGTTCACGGCCAAAAAAAGTCTCTCATAAAATTCTGTAAATTCATTCAATATCTACTCCCTAGCTCACCCCAATACATTATTACTCAATCATTTTGGAATCTTTGGCTGTTGTTGACATCCACTCGAAATTTCCTGTCAATAGCTCCAACGGAAAAGTACGATACTAACATGTTTGATATGTTCTGGATGTTGGAAAACCCAAATCGAACTGCTTTACTGCCTCAAGCTGGCAACTCAAAACATAGAACATAACCTGAGCTGCATTCTTCATTTTTTATGTTTTATTTTTTTTCTAGCTGTCTGTTCCACCACAGAGGCCTATTTGTTTTACTAGCCATCAGGCGAAAAGGCTAAGTTATACAACATTGGGAAAGCGTCGTGCGGTGGGTTATTAATGCAGTATTTTATGATGGAGAGTTATGATGTTGTGTTGCAGGGTAGCAGCTCTGGGGGGTGAGATGGATTGTGCAATGATCACATTCCCATCTCACCATAATGGAGTTGGATTACATGAGAGGAGAGGGTTTGGTTTTTGAAGGTCTTATTTAAATGTATTTGACACCCACACACAAGCGCTTCAATGGAACCTCGCTTAAAAAAAGAAAAAAAGAAAAATATCTCCACCGCAGAACATAAAATGCCACACTGTTAATAAAGGCCATAATATGTAACGAGGGTGCCAAGACACCACCCCAGTCAAATATTTGACAGCGTGTGTCTCGGGCTGCCGCCCATGGGAATGCAAAACCCATGGGCGCTTTCTCCTATGGGAGGAGAAAGTGCTTAACATCTCTTTGACAGTCATAAAAACTGATTGTCGATGTAAAACCTCAAGGCCTTACACACAGAATGTTGTTATCAAGCCCTTAAAAGCAAATAAGCATAAAATCTCCAGCTTAAACCGTGTGTGGCGCCTATTGACTGAAGAGACTGGAAATCTAGCATCCGTTCTGAGTTTTCAGGTCAAAAATTCTTATGTACATCTGAAACCATTTTCACACCAGATTCAGATTGAACCTCGATATAAAAAGTCAGTAGTGGTACGTTGGTCTCAGAGTGAGAGAATAAAGTAGTTTCCTCTTAAATTCAGTTCAACTAAAAAATACTTCGAAAAATTAAACCTTGCAATGCACTTAATTAAATAATTATTGTAGATGGTGAAGGCTGTGGGCAGGAAAGGCCTCCTGTAGCAGTCTGTATTACAACGCATTGGAAGGAGCCTCTGACTGAAGACACTTTTTCTCTAGATGGGTTTCTGTTATTTGCAAATCTTTTTCTATATTCTGCTAACATTGAAAAAACAATTTTGTAATTGCCGTGTTTCCATTAAACGGGAAATGAACTTCGAACCCCACGTGAATAAGCCTGTTCACGAGATAAGTCATTAAAAATCATGGCAGCGACTGATGTAAGTATTTACATGAGATATATTCATAAGTAGCACTCATCATCTATCAGCCATCAAAAAAACAAACAAAAACTATCTTCCAACTCTTACTTCTCGTCGTCGTCTTCATTGTTTTTGGCAGTAGTGACATTCAGCAGGTGACTTAGTGGGGGAAGAAAAGAAGTGTTTCCATCACAGTTTTGCGAAATACATTTATTTTGATACGGCCGAAAAATCACCTCATCCTAGTGCAAATGCGTCTTAATGAAAACCTGAGTTATTTCGAAATTGCCGCACTTTCATTAAGCAAATTTATTTCTGTACTTTCAAATTACGCAAACTTATGGTTAATGGAAACGCAGCTGATAACAGTCTTGTGAAGAAATCGTTTTGTAATTTTCTGTAGACGACAGGCAGTCTTACCTGTGCTGGAAGTCTGAAGTGTAAAGAGTGAAAAGGAATGGTGAGAGTGCAGAGCCCTGTGGGACTCCTGCACTGCTAACCAGCAGGTCAGACACACAGTCCTTCAGTTTCACAAACTGCGGTCTGTTTGTTAGGCAGCCTTTGATCCAGGACATTAATAAACATTAATATGTTGAGGCCCCCACCTCAACATATTAACGTTTTCAAACATCCGCAAAATCTTTACAGTAGCAGAATATAATAAGAAAACGACCCCAGAATGTCTACAACATTTCACCACGTGGCAACATTTCAACATGATGAAATATTGCAAATTATGAACCCTGATACAATTAAAATCACTCAAAGTGACCTTGACCAATGCTGGTCACTATGAGTTTTACTTCCTAAATCAATTAATCGCAGAAAATATATTAAGTCCTTGGTTATTGACACGAGTACCAAATGTTCCCTGGTGGGTTTCAATCGATGCTTTGTTGGTACAAATGACTAGTGGCAGTTTGAACAAGCAAAAAGTGCTAAGTAACCATCTTCTCTTTGTGGTAAATTCTATAATAATTTGCTATGGTAGCCATTTTTTATAGTACAAATACATGTTCATGAAATTGATCCGTGGCTACAACAAACTCCATGAAAACTTAGCTAGTTTACAGCCAAAACACATCAATAACTGCAGAGGAAAACAATGTAGGCCAATTTTAAGGATGCAAATTTTGATAGGTTGACTTCTGAGGCTCACAGAATAAGAACCAAAAACAAGAATCACAGAAACTAGAGGAAAGACACAAAGAACGTAATTGGGTGTGGTAATATCTCTTTCCACCCTGACGATGTTTTCCTTACTGGCACTGGAGTATCAATGAATTTTAAGGGTCCTTTCTTTCTTTCTGCCCCTCTTTTTCTCCACTTGACGTCAAACTGTACAGCTGTGAAATGTGCTGCCTGGATATGGCAGACTCACAAAACTTAATAACACATGTCAAGAGTCCCTGAGTCAAAACCAGTTGTGTAACATCAGGGGATCGTATTATGTTCTATTTTTGAACAGCCTTGGCAGCAGTCGGCCTCTTACACAATAAACGGCCCACCTTATTCCTAATTCACTCAACTTTTATCAACATAAACTAAGACTTTAGACTTAGTTCTTTTGGTTGTTGTTGCATATTAATGAAGTTTTTTTTTGTTTTTTTTAAATATGCATTGCTGTTTTGGAAGATTTTGACTTTAGAAACTAATCTGCATCATCTGCAAAGATTTGAACAGGTCAGCAAAATTTCTGAGCCAGTTGCTAGTTGTCTTGGGGAGGAGCAACTTGTACTTTTTCATTGAATTTTGGGGTTAAAAAGCAATTTGTCATCATTGTTATGTTAGCATGTCAGAAAAAGGCCCCAAAAATCTTTTCTTTCCAACATTTTATGCTTTAATCCAGGGCTGTGTCTGGTTTTGATATTGTGATAATGAGGAAATATCAACGTAGGTTAAATACGCAAAGCCGGCACAGATTTATACATTAGGTTTTAATTTTCAAGCAACATCAAAACCATGAAGACTTGCCTGAATTGGATGAATGAATGAATGACTAAATGAAAGTTTCTTTCTCTTCTTTAATGAAGATGTGAGAAACTAGTTTGGTTGTTACCGACTGTAATCTCTGAGATTAGAGTTCTGTAGACGTAGGAGTTGATCAAGTTTAGAATAGAATCTCTTGAGATTAGTTTTCTGTTGTTGTTGCTGCTGCTGGAAATAAAACATCTTTAGAGAGACAGAAGTGAATATTTTCTCTTCCTAATTTCCAGACGTTGCAAACACAGACATAGCAAAGAAAGAAAAAAAAAACTCGCTGAATGAATTTAAAGTAGAGATGTAGCAACTAGAATTTTGTGGACAATTTCTGATTACCAATTTCGAAATAGCACTTAGAGTATTTTGTTTGCTTTCATTACCATGAGCTGACATTTTTTTATATTGAAAGCAAAAGTGATCATTCCATTATATGAGACGCCAGACTGTGCAAAATATGGTTTTTCTGATGCCTCTTTATGAAAACAGAATTAACTTTTGCACCTTAGCATTTACTTTATTAGCATGACTTGCATCCTGAATGTAGTGAATGTAAAATGCAGATTCTCACATTTAACCTTGTTTTTCAAAAGGCTTCCATGATTTCTAAATCTAATACGCTTACAGTCAGATAGGGGTTGAAAACCTAAAATGATAAAACAGAGCGAGTTTGCTGTACAGCCTCCCTGGTTTCTGCAGAAAGTCTTGTTTTCTCTCTCAATCTGGATGAACCATAAATTTTGTTTTCTATGACATCATGCAAAACAGAAATGTGCTTTTAAATACCTTTTTATATTCATATTTCTTCTAATTTCATCTTAATATATAGAGGCGGTAATAAAAACAGCCAACTGGCTCTCACTTTGCTTCATTGATGAAAAACCGATCAGATTACGTTTCCAAGCAGCTGGTCATTGTCACGGCTCATTAAGCTGAAAATCATCCCATCACTATCTACATTTCTATTACAAATTTAGTCAATATTCTGCTAATGTCAAACAAATAAAATCACAAAAATATGTCACATGTGAATATGTTTTTCATGTAATAAGTCATTAATAAACACATCGCAACCTCGTCCTCCAACCACTTCCTGTTGTCATTTTCTTCATGGTTTTCGCCTGTAGCAACATCCGGTTGTTGCCATTGCACTTTTGGAAAATAAACCATATTCACTACAGCCAGAATAAAACCTCACCTCATTGCAGTGCCAAAGCCTTTTATCAGAAAACGAGAATTTTTTGGAAATTGGCATGTTGAAATTAAGGAATCGTATTTTCAAAATGTCAAATTGTGCAATTATTTGTTCAATGGAAACACAACTTGTGTCACAATGATGGTTTTTTTTTTCTCTGTGCATCTCTGTTTTGAAGACTTTTGTGTTTGGTATATAAATTTTTCAGAACTCAATTACACTCATTGCTTTTATCCTAGGCCTTTAATCAGTTAGACGAGCATGCTAAGACATTACTAGCTCATAATAAGCAATCCATACCTAGTTTCTAAATAACCCTGTAAATGCTAGTATTTTTGAATTCTCATAAAGGAACTGATGGGCCAGCATTGTTATTGTGAATCTGATTTCTGTGACTTGAACCTTCTGCTCGCGGTGGTCAGGAAGCGAGTGCTTCAAAGGCTTCCAAGAGCTTCCTGGGATCCTCACTGGGTGAGATGTTTTTTCCTTTTCATCCTAAGAATAGGGATGCTAATCATTCGGAGTGAGCTTTGAGGAGGCTGCCAAGGCATATGAAAACTCAGACAGAGAAGCATCTCAGGTCAGAGGAAAGAGAAGGGGACACCCTGGTGGGATTTGGCCTAAAGACACTCACCGATGCTGCTTTTCAGAAATAAAAGATTCCACAGAAGCAGAACATTGACTTTTTAATAAGCTCCGCTTTTGACCGAATTTGAAACGCAAGCCTTGCCTTCAACTCTTGGAAAGCTTGTTTATTAGATTTGCAGAATTACAAGGAGATTCGGTCTTTAGTAAGTTCACCGTTGATTTTGACTTTGACTAGTGTAGCATTTGGTGTTTAAGTAACTTTGCCAAACTGGTTCTCAAGATTAAACAAAAGAGGAATGACGCAATTTGACACAAGAGCACAAATGTTCAAGTTCTTCCACATGAATGTACTTAAAATCATCCAGAATGTACTGGTGTAGTGTAGTTAGGATTTTCTTTCACAGGAACTAATTAAGGTGAACTAATTCACATTCATGCATCTACAACTACATATTTTTTAGTACTATCTGAACCTAGTTCTCGCTCATTTAACGTATTTTGTCTTAAGTTTAAAGGGAGCCACGTTTAGTTGTAACACTAAACTTTATTTGGGAAACACGTTTCACATGTTTAATCTCTCTTTAAAATATTGTCACATGGACGTCGCCGTGTTGTTTACAGCGCAATGCATCTGGGCAAGGTCCAGCCAGAGCAGTCACTTTGGGTACATTTGTTACGTTTTCAGCTGGTGCGGTTCACATTCACACTGCACTGTGTGAATGTGAACAGTTCTTTTAAAGAACTGTTCCCCCTTTCACCTGTGGTGGCGCTGCACCAAGAACGACTGAAGGAAAAGACACAAAAACCTCTGAAGAAGACACTGAGAGTTCTCTTTTGTCTTTATCAAAAGGCCACAAGACATTTCTCCCGCTGCCGTTACACATGTTTGCTTTGGTTGAATTTACCCAGGATACCCTGCGCTTTAGTCCACTTCCTGCTTTTGCAGCGGCCTCCAGTCTGCCTGGCATTCACATAAGCATTCATGCTTGAGCGCACTTCAGACGAACTGAGACCTGGGCTTTTAAACACACCAGAGCTCACTTTTTTTGGTCCGCATCTGAGTCTGAATTCACACCTCCCCTTCCAGGCAAACAAACTAGAGTTTGATTAAGGACGATTAAGCAGAGCTGGTGTGAATGCACGCTAAAGCTACAGAGTATTGCTGCTGTTAAAGCAACCTGGTCTGGAATGGAATGGACATAGACAGACTTTTCAGTAACTCATCTTTTCTGAATATAATGCTACTGCACTTATGTAAAATTTAGGTAGGAGCAAACTTTTGTGTGTAAAGTTTCTGTTCTTAAATGTAAAGTATTTTTATTGAGGTATATTGTTGAGTTTCACTGCTTGTCCAGCTGTAGCTCTTTGTTTCAAAACAGAAATGTTAGTTCTTATGTCCTTCATCTATTTTGCCAAAAGAGATGGATTGGAACAGCCTTATACCTCAAAGTGAAAGTGAAAAGTTTTAGGGGAGGAATCAGTGGTATAGAGAAAAGGGTGACATGGAGCTCACTTCTAGAATATTGTGAAGAAATTTGCCCCCAGTAAACTCAATGCTCACAACCGCAGGAACAGCATTGTCATGGTGTTTGTGTTTAATTTTCCTTCCTGCTCTTGTGGCTTGGCCTTGTACATACGTTCTCCCAACGAAGCAGATGTCCTGATGGAGATCCGGTGACAAGACGTTGTTTTAGAAAGAAAAAGGAATCAACACAAACAGTTTAATGGCGACCAAATGGCGCTGTCCTCGGGGGCCTTTGATGGTTGTTCTCACAGCTTGGTTGGTGTGATTAGCGCGCTGAGTCAGTGCGGGCACCATTGCTCGTGAGGATTAGTGGCGAGAGAGGAAGGCGCCATTAGCGAGGTGACATGGGAGGAGTTAGGAAGACTTGGGGGGGCGATCAAAGAGGAAGTCAGTCATTGTTAAGAAGTTGGGTATCATATAACAGCAAAGTTTGGCCACTGAAGCCCGCCTTGTAAACATATGTGCATCTAAGTCCGGCTTGTATAATATCTGCGTTTTTGATAATGAAGGAGCAGAGAGCTGCAGCACTCTGTAATGTTTGTTTTTCTAACACATTTTACTGTTCTTACCCCCCGCCCTCCGCCTCCTCTCGGTCTCTCTTGATGCCACGTAATGAAATCCATCCATCCCAATTAGGAGGTGTCAGAGTGTGTTGTAGTACGGAGGGGCTTGGAAAACCAGGGAGTGTTTGTCTTGCTTATGGAAAGCAACTGTACAAATATGTCTACTAGTGAGACTATCCTAAATCCAACGTGGTCTCCATGTGTTGGCTCCGTTGTAAAGAATTTTGAACTCCAATTGTTTTGATGAATGTATGTCCTCTACAAGTCATGAGAAAATCCCTAATTATGAACATTTGTCAGCTCCTAACAGTTTGCTGTTCTTTGTAAGTACGCATGTATATTTACTTCCTGAATTTCCTAAACGCTTAATACTTGGACGGAGGTTTACCTTCCAGCAAGACAAACACCCCAAAGCTCCAATGAAATGGTTTACATCAAAGCATGTTCATGCATTAGAATGATTTTCTAGGAGCGCAGACCTCGAATCCACTGGAAACTAAAAAAAAAAAATCTAACTGGAAAACTAAAAATGTGTTTATCATGTTTATTCTATAAAGTGGTCTAGATAAAGAGCATTTAGTGGTGGTGCTGATACTATCTTGCCTTCCATTGAGGCAGTATTACAGTCTGTAATTTAAGTTCACCACTTTTTTGGCATAAAGTCAAACAAGACTTTATTACTCAATACTCATTTTCCTGTTTATTTACTTGTTCTCTTTACTTGTTTTGATACAAAATTAACTTTTGTATCCAATTATCTTACAGTTTTTATGTTACAGACAAGCAGAATTAACTTGTTGGCAAAATAAAGAGATAAAAACATTAAAAGCAGCACTTGTAGAGAACTGCAGCTCTACAAAGGATTGACTGTAATATTGTGACAGTCACTATGTAAGCAGAACAAATCTTAATATTAATTAAGATATGTCTATTATTTTTAGTTTCTGTTTCATCCTACCAAGCAGTGTCATTGCCTAAATCCAGCCAGTAAAGTGAGTCTAATGCTGAAAATGCTTTTTTCACAGAATGTCTCGCCCACCACCTGGGCCAACCGGCCGCTGGAAGGTGTTTTCGTTTCCAGAGGAAGATGGGTAAATTACTTCCATTCTTTAATCGGAAACATCTTTCCACCTCCCTGTTTGTTTCCTCTACACTCTAAAAACAAAGCAGTACGTAACATTATGTAGAGGTTTTTGTAAACTTAAAGATTTGTTGGGATTGCTTTTTTTTCACATTCTAAATCTCACTTTATAATAACACATCTGAAAAGAAACTTTCCACAAATCTCCACATTTGTGGAACGTGACTCCGAATTATTGGCGGAAACAAACGGTGAACACGACATTTTGTCAAATGTTGATGATGTTGATCATCAACATCGTCAAGCGAAGACACATCAAATATGTTGATCAGTGCTCCACTCCCTATTACTCAAAGGCAACTCTATACAGGTGGGATAAGATTAGAACATTTCAGAAAATAGAAAACGAACATTATCCCAATGATCACTTTGCATCATTGCTCCAACTTATTCAATTGTTACTGACCCAGTGTGACGCTGTTTAAAGACTAGGTGGCGCTTTGAAAGAAGTCAGTGTCACTTAGTAATGTTTGGTGGAATATAGCCAAATGATTCCTGAAATTAAAGATATAGAAGACATTCGCGAACGGCAAGGTCTCTTACAACCTCCAGCATTCCTGCATTCATTTGGTGTGGAGTGCTTTAGAAGGCAGCTTTATCTGCTTTTCTTCTCTAGTGGATATTACCGAAAAAAGAATAATAATAAGGAGAAGAACATTTTGACGGAGAGAGGAATGGTGGACTTGTTGTTACTGACAACAGATATGTGAACTTCCCATTGCCGTATCTTCTATTTTATCTTGCAGGGCCATTACTAATAATTGGAAAAATCTGAAACAGTCAGACAGTTATCTAACTTATTTCGCTTTTTAGAGTGTACACCGGCCTGGAGGAAGAGAGTGCAGGAGGACAACAAGGAGATGAGGGGGTTAAAGAATTGGAAGAAAGGCTCAATGGGGACCAGCTGTAGGGTACTGGGCAAAGGCCAGGGAACGTTCTGCATGGATAAAAGGAGGACGATATACCCCCAGGAGAGAAGGGAAGGCCAGAGAAGAAAACACCGCAGATTAGATTTAGACCGAAAAACACAGAGAGGAGGGAAAACACCGGGAGATACTCAAAGGCAGAAAAGCAAATAGAGAAATAAACATTACCAGCAGGAGAAGGAAAAGAGGAAAGTGAAACCTGCATAATCTGGACTTGTGGTTTCAAGACTCACAGCTTTCACAGGTTTGCTTAGTTTTTTTTCCTGTAGCTGTCAGCAGCAGTACAAAACCCTCCAGAACATCAGCGTTTCTGAACACAGCGAAACAATGTCAGAGATCAAGTGAAAGATCAAGTTTTTTGAAGAAATGGACGGTCGTTTGCTTAAGAGAATGACAGTGTTTTCTGTAGTGACCGTCCAACATCCGGTCCAGTTTAACTGTGACTCGACTCTGTCTCTTCTAGCTCAATTGCAATGCAACATCATGCTGTGAGCAGAGAGATATTTCAGGAATGGCTGCTTTAGCATGAGTAGCTGAGGCGGCTCAAAAGTTCGGAAGTTGCTGACTGAAACGCGTTGAGAGTATCTTATAAATGGGCAAACCCAGTTTCTGAAATCTGCAACGTCATCATCAAAGTCCTAGCTATTATTAGGCTCTCAGACACAATGCGCAGGTCTAACAATAGTTTCACACTGTTCCACGACATCAGCAGGTGCTAGCAATCTATCAAACTGCATCAGGGTTCCAGCACAAGCAGGACAGTGGAAGAGGGTTCCAGCAAAGGGAAAACTGTTTTTATGCATAAAAAGAAAATCTGCCCTCTAGATTGTAGACTAGATTGTCCACTAGATTGTTTTGTAGAAACTACTGTATTGGTAGCTTTCCAGTTGCTAAGTTCCTACATGAAAGGCAAACACATTTCTCCGGATTGTTTGTTGAAGGCATTTTAAGTCTTACTTTTGTGACTCTTGTGGTCTCAGTGGTTCTATTTGTGAGTTCTTTGCTGTTAAAAAAAAAAGTATTTGGCTCCTAAGAGATTTCGTTTGTTTTTAGTCCCATTTTATTATTTCAAATTTCACAACAATTTTTAATGTCAGACAAAGCTGTCTAAAGTCAATTACCCCCTTTTCACCTAAACCTAGCAACATATTGTGCTATCGTTAGGCTCGGCATCCGTCCTCAAGCAATTACGATGACTGGCAATCTGTCGAAGAATTTTGACACACAGTTTTTTGCTGAATTTATTTAACCCACCGACAGTCTAAGCATGAAAAAGGGAGCACAGCAGACAACAGGGGAAACGGGGGAGTACCTCATCAGACCGTCAGATCCCGAAACTACACAGAAAAAGCCAGTGCGGCCCCCCCGCACCACGCACAGCTTGCTGTGTCCTATAGATGATATAGTGATAGATGAAGAAAATGAAAGACCCGGATCTCCTTGGTAGTGGATGGAGTCGAGTTCTAGGAGGAGTATTGAGTGTTTGGTTTATCCAGTCCTTGATTCTCCAGATTTTCCTTGAGACTCTGAGAAGGCTTTGAGCAGATGGTAACTAGTCAGAGAAGACTTTGGACTGAGCCTTTCAGGAGGGCCAAAGGAACAGGAATGGGAATCTGGGCAGGAAGGTAAGTTTCTGACAGGGAAACTCAGCATTCAGGCTCTGGTGAGAAAAACGATCAGGCATCTGACGCTAGCAAACCACGCCCTCTCTCAGGTTAATGTTCAGTTTCTTTAATGAATTAAACATCTGACTGACAGCAGAAACATCAGTGATAATTTTGTGTGCAACTGGATGTTGATTCTGGCATTAGGGGTTTCAAAGAAAGGTTGCTACAGTAGGCTGGGAGTTTCTATCAGATGCCTAGGAATGAAGGAGAGGAACAGTCAAAACATCAAGGAACCTCAAGCAGCTGCTGTAGAAGTGGTGGGAGTTTCCAGCAAACCAGAGATGATCAGCTCTTCACAGCTAAGGTGCCCACCTGTGTTGAGGAGCAGCTTTCTCGGTGGAGCAATGCTGCCACCTGGTGGTATGGAGAGCAAGTGAATGGTCATGATCAGATGATTTCTATTAAATGTTTGCCGACATGTTGGTTTAGTTCTATTTAATGACTACTGTGCAATTTACGTTTTTCATAGTGTCAAATCACCATTATGCTAGCAAAAATCTCACACCTCCAGAAATGGCTTTCACCACAATAACAGTTGTAAGTCCTTTTGGAGGAATGTCTTTACCATGTTTCCACATTTTCAGCTTTTGTTCTTTGCAAAATGTTTTCAAATGTTGCCACAGATTCTTTTCTTGGATCTGGACTTTGGCTGGACCATTCTGTTAGAGCTCTAGATGGTTGTTTTCTGTTATCCAGCTAGAAGGTGTACGCCTCCTTTTACAGGAATACCTCAAATTCAGTCAAATGAGAGATATTAAATCATTTTCAATAAAGCAAAAAGCATAGTAGACGATGGAAATTTCAGCTTACTTCCTTGCTCTTCTGGAATGAAATTAGCAATAATACCTGGACCAACACTAAAAATATGACAGTGTGTGTATGGATGAAGCTTGATTTGCTACTTTTTCTTTTATATTTTCCAACATAATTTAGCAGGAAGTTTTAATCCTTACTGGGAACATCGGAGTGGAGTTTGCTGGGATATCTGAGCTTTGAACTACAACTTCGAACCTTTACAATGGTGACATCTAGTGACCGATTTTAGTATTTCATGCAATGAAAATAAAATACAAGGAAGGCAGGTTTAATGTGTTTATGCACAAAAAAAGTCAGCACACATGCATGAACACACACAATCTGGTTGGCTCAACTTTGAGCTTCACTGCAAAGGCCTGGTTTGATGTCTTTAGATATTAGATGATGTCGTGTATCTGATGAAGCGCACCAGTTCCTCCTGCAGCAAAACAGCCCCACAATAGTTTTCCATTTCCTTATACTTTATACTAGAGCACAGCTGCCAGCACAGTCTCTTTTTATCATAACTGTCTGGGTGACGGACAAGCAGGTCGCTGGGTTGGTACAAATAATACCATGCAATTTTGCTAGCCGATGCAAATGAAAATAAACTGTAGTTATTCTTTTTTATTACTAAGCAAATTTTAGTCAAGCTCAGGCAGAGACTCCAAGATTGATCATCACTAACTTTCTGTCTCGGACATATTGTTAGCCAGTAATGAGATAAAAAGAAGAAAGGTGCTACAGATTAAACATTTTGCCAAGATAAGAGACATTTCAGCTGAGTATATAACAGAAACATGCCTGTCAAGTCTCCTGTTTTGGCCAGGAAACTTCCGTATTTTACCCCCCTTTCCCACCTTGTTCCCTTATTATTTTCCCCTGTAAGTATCCCGTATTATGGCCTTCCACTGCTTTTAAGCTAGTTTCTTCTCCCCGCTCTGACATCAGCACTGCGAGGCAACATTTACCATATTCTTAAATCCAAAACTTGACAGGTAGGCACAGAAACAGTAGTTCATCTCAAGGCCAAAAGCTTGCTGGAACCTCTAGTGGCCACTAGGTGTCACTGTGCCACCAGCTTGTAAGAATCCTCTCATCCGTCTGTCATATCCCAAACTGATTTATTTTGCTCTTGTACTTACTTAATGTTTTTTTTTTAGTATTAACTTTATGTTTTGCAATTAGAGGCTTCTACTTTCTTTATTGGTTTAATTTATTTAATAAAGGAGGGAATTTAAGGTGAACAGCTTTAAAAACCAGATAACTTTTTTGTTGCCAAGGAACCAAAGGGGGGTTTGGAGATATCGTTACATACTGATGGTTAAAATAATAGAAAAATGTTTCAGAAGAGCTTTGACTAAGTACAACTCTGACATAGTGAGAAGTGCATAAATATCTGTCTATCCACTGTTTGTGTGTAATGTGTCCAGGTGGTGTGGAGAAACTGAAACTCTTCCCGGAGAGCAAATATTGAATCAAGGCTTGTTAAACACAGACGACACGGTTGGATTAACGCTTAGGACTTCGGTCAATAAGCTAAAGGTTTTTCCTTTCCAAAAATTCACTTGAACCTGGTGAGGTGCCAAAACCCCAATGGAATTTCCTGATTGTTTGAGATCGGATCCAATTGCAAGCAGGAGCTCTGAAGAATCGTGATATGAAGATGTTTTAATGACGACGATAAACATGAAACTCTCAAGCTGGAGTGTCAGGAACAGAGCGGATAGGCAGACAAATAGGAGAAGCAGAGACAAGATGGGTGAATTGAGGAATCCCGCAGTGATGGAAAGAGAAGAGCTTAAATACTGAGGGAGAGATGGAAGTGACAAAGAAAGGTGGAGAGGTGGAGAGGTGAGTAGAAGCAGCTGGGGAAGAGAACAGGCAGAGGAAATGAGGTCTCGGTTAGACTGAAGTGAACTCTGGAGTGGTTGGAAACAGAAAACAAGCAGGAAGAGGGCAACAGTGCAGTGGCTTCTGGGTAAATGCAATCAAAAGAAACACAAAAGTCTATTAATAAGGGAAGAAAGTTTATGCTGCTCTATGAGATAAAAATCTATAAAAATATGGAAAGTTTGACCGGCATGAAGTGACAAATGTGGAAAAATTCAAAATCATTCAACACCGACTTCTGGGTCTTTGATTTGGCGCTTTTGTTGTGCATGGCCTAATACTGCATTCAGAAACCAAGCTTGGTTAATGACGGTGCGTCACGATGTTGGGGTTAGCATTCAGTCTGCAGCCTGCCTTCCTTCTGTCTTCCTATCAGCAGCCATCCAACATTTCAGACAAACCAGCTGCACCGAGTTGTTCAATCTCCCAATGAACACCAAAAAAACTCAGCCTAAATATAGAAGTGGAAAAAAAAATTCAACATCAATAAAACAGGCAGCAAGAAAATGTTCTGCTTATCAGACACTGAAACGGAACTGCCTGAGAGAAAATGGAGGCAGAAATACCACAAAATCTGTGGTACCATTAGCCAAATAGATATGTACACTATAGATACTTAATGGCAGAGTGATGTGTGAGCTCAACAGTTAATTAAATTCTTCAGATGCTGCTTTTAAAAACTCTTTCCTTTCCTTTTATTGCTTTTCTCTGAAATCCACTTTTGTCTTTGCACTCCATTAATCAAGTATTGACTGCATGTGTACACCGACAATGTTTCAGCCCAGATTCCCTTAAGCTGCAGTCGGTCATCACTTTACAAAATCCAGGGAACGTTTTGGTTTTCCCACGTACAGACGAGGAAAGTCGACTGAACAGCAGCCAGTGAAACGACAGCAGGGACTTTAGTCTCTAATTGGTTAAAAGCGTTTTTGACTAGTAATAGCTAAGAGGTATCACTCTATATTTTAGAATCTACTTTGTTCTCAGCTCTTGGTTCCAAGCAGTGTTGCTCAGCCCGCTTATTACAAGCGACTTTGGGCTTGGTTTTTTCTAAAGTCGCGGTTTTCTGGGCTTGTTTTGAATGTGAAGTTGGTCTTGACTTTCTTTCCAAAGAAAAAGATTATCTCCCAGCTCCCCACAATAAAACAAAACACTAATATCAGGTAGTTTGCTGTGGTATAGTCTATACGTTATAAAAGTAAAAGTACAATCTCTTGGAAATCCCTACCTAACTTGGTCTGATACAATTAGGTGATGCCACAAACGCATCAAACTAAGGGGAAGCATTTAGCTTAGCCTGCTAGTATCTCAGCATTGTCACAATGCGAGCTACCAACATTAGGCTAACTAAATGGTGGACAACCAAGCAGCATTGGCTTCAAATAAACCAGGAGGCAGAATTATCTCTCTCTCTCTCCACATTGATGAAACCCAGAAGATCCATTTCCTGTTAATGTTCAGCATTGCCTCCTGTCTGCTTGCACTTGGGTCTCCAAGCACGACTGGTGCCATTAGGGATTTTATGTCAACCTCTTTATCCAGGCTATTATTTTTAAATAGAAAGATTCCTGCAGATAACTGAATGGCTAAATGTTTTTCAGCAAAGTTGGTCTTCTTTTTTATCCTTTTGAGATTTGAAGTTCTGTCTTTCATGGCACATGGTGGGTTTTAATATGTGTGTGTTGCCAGTCTTTTGGAAATCTCCGAGTTGAGCTAGAGCTCGATATTCTTTAGCAAACACACACCGGGAATAGAGCCGCTGTTTGCAGTTATTGATGCGAGCCACACTGGTGGTAGAAAGGATAGTGGAGAATTTAAAGCGTTTTCCGTTTAATGTTGATTTAAAAACTGTAATATTGACCGCCTGATATTTTACTGTCATAACTGTAAAGACTAATAATCGTTTTATTGTGTACGTTTAGTAATGCATTCAGCGTAAATTGCAAAAAAATTTACTGTTACGTTTCTGTTTAGACAGCGGCACATTATCAACCATGCCTTATAACTGAGAATTATTTTCGAAGTCGTTGAACGCTGCGTAACGATATGGCGAAGCTAGTTTACTGACTTGGAAACAGTAAAGATAGCTAACTGCCTTGATATATTTATAGTTTTCTCCTCTTACCATAGCAGTCACTTATTAATAATCGCAAAATAAACATTAAACCTAAAACCATACTGCTGCAACAGACTGAATCTTCTGCTCTTTGTGTGGGAAATATAAGTGATTTGTTTTTGTGGTGATGTTGTCAGTTGCTATAACAACTGACAACTGACATCTACGCATAGCGGTCCTGATACAGAGAGCGAGAAAGACGTGGTTTTGAGTTGGACTTTAACGGTTTTTCCCTTTGCTGTTTGATTGAGTTAACGGAATTATTCTACCGCAGCAGCGAGGCTGTGGATGACATGCTAAAGAACAGAGTTGTCTTTTTGTCCTCCATTTTTGTCCGCATGTGCGGAATTTCGTCATGTGAACAATAACATGCAGGGGGTCAATATTTGTAAATCTGATTATGATTAAGTCAGTGCCTCACCAGCTATGAATCTCACCGCACGTATTAATCTATTGTTAATCCTAGTTAAATTTCATATTCATAAATGCACATTTTCTGGCAAAAAGCCTCTATTTGATCTGTTTTCATCTGAATTACAACACTATGCAGTAACTATTCAGACCTCTACCATCCCAAAGCTGTAAATCCTCTTCAAGCCCTAAAAGTCTTTAACTGTATTCCCTGACTTTGATCAATCTCCCTTTATTCCACAGAGCAACTCATTTGTTCCACATTTGGACCGAAGAACGACTAGTGAAGATTTATCTTGTCTTTTGCAATTTTAACGCTTTGTTAAGTTAAAAAAAAATGTCTAACAAACGTTACCAATGGACGTCTAAAGATCAGGACAGCCTGCTGACGGATGAAACATCTTCAAACAAGAGCAGTGAAGAACTGGAGAATGAAAACAAAGATCTCAAGCAGACGGTGGAGGATCTCAGAAGAATGATCGAATGCTCCAAACCTGGAAGGTGTTCCAGGCATCAGGACTTGCAAGCAAAATATGACATGCTTGCAAGTCAAAATTATGCACTTTATGCTCAAATCATGTCACTTCGTGCAGAGCAAGACAACACTGAGCTGAAACATGAGGACATGAGAGCTGAAGTGCATCGCCTGGAAGAAGCCCAACAAACTCTGAAACTAAGACTCTAGAAGCTTAGGAGGACATTGACAAAGGCACAGATGTCCTTAGAGAGTCGATCTGAAGAACAGGAGAGACTGTCAGAGGAGAAAGGGCATCGCCTGAGCCAAAGAGAGAGAGACTGTAAAGAGATTGAGTCCCTTAGCCAGCAAAACATGACTTTAAAGTCTGAAAATGCTCGGCTATGGGTTACCCTAACCCATGGCAACGGGTCTGAATGAATTCAATTATTTATTTGTATCTTTTAGTGTATTTCTAATGTATAAAAAGGGCTTAAGTGGTAAATAAAAAAATCTGCACACTTTCAAGTTTTTATGCAATTAATTGACAGAATGAGTAAAATAATTGCAGCCCCGTGTATCTACTACCTAAATCAGGGGTGCTCAAGTCCAGCCCTTGAGAGCTACCATCCTGCAAGTTTCAGATGCAACCTTGCTCCAACACACCTGAATCAAATGAATGGCTCGTTACCAGTCCTGTTCAAAGCCAATGACTGCTGGTGAGGAAATTCAGCCATTTGATCCTTACTTTGTTGGAGTAAGGATGCATCTAAAAGTTGCTGGACAGTAGCTCTCGAGGACTGAACTTGACTACCCCTCACCTAGAGGGGTAGTCATCTATTTAGATAAACCTAGCTAGATAGAGGCTGGTATGTACAGCTGCTCGTGATTGTCACACTCTTGGAAATCATTATAAGTTGCTGTGCATTGTCCCATTATTGCTGCAGATACAAGATTTTACCCTGCTCTTTGTATTTGTTATGAAGCCAACAGGTCCACATCATCTTTTACACTCAATATGTTCTGATTAGTTTTCAACTTCTTTGGTTATAATAAACTAAACATTTTCAGATGAATACATGACTTCTACACTCTTAATCTAATATAAAAAACTACTGATTAGACTAATTTTAATCAAATCGTGCTCATATCTAAGAAAAATGTTCTACTGATTAAGTTATATATTGATTAAACTATAAGTCTAAATCTAACGTAAACTGAGGCCTACTCCAAACAATCAGGATCAGTACAGTATTTAAACATGCGCTAAAGTTAAACAGTAGGTGGCGGTAAGCACCTTACTGTTGCTTGCGATCCGCCATAATAGAAAAGAAGAAGACCGATAAGGACCGTAACGGTCAGTACGGCTTTACTTTGCACACAAAAGACACATTCTTTCCTAAAGGTAAGCAGAATGTGCAGGCATGGCTGTTGTTTCGTTGGAAATTGTGTTTTTCAGTTTGTGACTTCAACAAGCGCACTATGTTTAACCCATTTTGCATGGAAAATTCACCAAACTCAAGGTTCCGCCTTTTGCCAAATCTAGGTGAACGGGTAAATTTAAATTCTGTTATATTTGGTAAGTTCTAGTTGTCATTTTACACCATGAATAGTACTTGTATAGCTGTATGACTTGAAATATTGGTGATGTTGTGCATCTAAAAAGCCAGCTTTGCTAACTGCTAATGTTAAGCCTCCGGGAGGATGTGGGGATTATTTTTTTTTTTATTAGTTTTGTGTTTTCACAAGCAGAGAAAATATAACATTGTACACTGTGTTTATCATCTTACATAAGTATGTGCTAAGGAAGAGAAACAAAAACAGACAAAACAAACAAACAACCCCCCAGCCCCTCAGGGAAAAAAAAAGGAAGCCGCTGTACAATGTCACAATCAGTGATGGCATAGTTACTTTGGAAAAGTAACTAATCAGATTACTGATTACTCCTTGAAAAAGTAACTTAGTTAGATTACTGACT
>CAEFZX010016870.1:0-72792 GCA_903066825.1 Alfaro cultratus | reverse complement strand
TATATGTTTTAAACTTTGAAAGTTTTACAGACATAACCCACCCACCCACACACCCACCCACCCACACACACACACACACACACACACACACACACACACACACACACACACACACTACAGTCACCAAGAACTGGCCTTTGAGGGAGTATGCTCCCCTTTTGCTAATAATGACAATAGCGCCTGCAGCTGTACGCACTGTGCATAGCTTGAGATTTTCCTTTAAGTTATTTTTATTATCTAACCTTCTGTATTATTAACAAAATTGTAGAGAAAAGATCTTTTGTGTCAAAACATCTTGTACATAGTCCACATCTGTGTGAGTTTCTGTGGGGGTTGGAACGCCAAAGTCTAAATGTTATTGGCCAGTTGACTTTTATTTGGTGGCTTTTTCTGTAAGCTAAAAATGAATACGCGGAATTTAAACCCTCCCACAGTTCTAAGAGCGGTCATTTGGACCCCGCATGAGCCTTTTACCATGTATGCAGTTCTGGTGGGGTTGCCGGTTTAACAGCTATTTTTGTGTTTTCACGAACTGAAGAGATGATGAGTCACCTGGTTGGCTGACCGTGACATCTGCTGCGCTCTTCCTGAGCGTCTAAGACTGTGGGAGAGAGAAACAGTTAAATCCAGTCGATACATTTGCCAAAAGAGTAGAAATGAAGCAACCGTTGCTTCACCTTCTCCTCTGGAAGTCTGACACACCACCTGAACCTGGGAATCTCCGTCCTCCACGACCCGTGGATCACATGGGTAGGCTTTGATTTCCAGTCTTTATTATCTAGTATAATTTGTAAAAAAACAACAACACACAAACACAAAGCCCAAAGGAATATGTCTGCTGTTTTTGTGGGCCATGCGTGTGTGTGGCCTGTATTTGTGTGGTTTCGGTTTGTTCTGGTTTTTTGTGACACATGATGTGCATTGAAGATGCAGTTGTGCTCTTGTGGGTATATCATGTCAAAATAGAGTTTTGATATTAATCTTTTAGTTTGTAGCAACTATTTGCTTTTCAGCATTACATTGTTCTACGTCTGACAAAGCAAAGTTCAAAACGAAAACAGTTTGTTTTTCCAAACCTCTCATTTAAACATCTTTCAGGTCAGTGTGGACAGTTGTTCCCTCTGCATTGGTTTAACCCTGATTTTCTCCTTGTTGTTCCTAACACACATTCATGATATTGTAGTAGAAAAGTTGATTTAGTTTTGACATGTTTCCAAGTTTAGTCATTAACTTTTTAGAAACTTTCACCATGACACTTAATTAACTTTGCAGGAACTGAACTCAAAGCTGAACTCAGTAACTCCTCGGGGATTTTTCTTTTTCTTTTAAGGCAGGACGTATCTCTAATTTATGCATGTGATTTTCATAAAATAAGTAAAAAAAATAAATAAATAACAGAGTCATGCCCAGAGACGCAAACCAGAAGATGTACAGGCAGATTTACGGATGTGGGTCAACTTGGTTCCATTCTCATGACTTTCAACTAATTTTATCCCGGTTCACTTTTTCTAAACCAAGAAGGACGGCACACATACATCAGGAACAGCTGTTATAGTTGCACATGGAAAACACTGACAATGATCATTTATCTGTTTTTCTTTTCATTACAAAAATTGATTTTGTCCAAAACTTTGATTTGCATTAAAAGCTAAAAAGTAAAAAGCCATATTTCCTCTTAACAAATGGCATTTATTCTCCTAATAGACCATGATTTTGATTTAGGTTTTAAATTGCAAAACATAATTGAAATTTAATTGCAAAGTAGCTAAGAAGCACAACATTTACAGGAAACAAAAATTAATCAGTTCAAAAATTATTTTTTCCAGTTTTTTACACCGTAAGACTTTTAAAAAAATTATATACTGTATATATAAACTGTAATTTATTCAGCAATTCAGTTAAAATGGTAAAACTCCAATAAATCGATAGGAAGATTTATCTCAGAAACGTTTCCCTTAGAATTTTCAGAATGCAAATGTGTTTTAGATATATTATTAAAACATAATTGCAATTTAATTTGGCAATAAAATTGCCAAACTATTGAATTGCCAATAGTTTGGCAACTTAATAAAGAAATCTAATGTGATGTTATGACCTACACAATCATGAAGTAGACTGTTTACTTGACAGTCATTCACATGGGCAGTAAGAGCGCTGAGCATATTAAAGGAAAGTTATGTGGAAGGAAGAATGGTTGTAGAAAAAAAGTACACAAGCAACAGGTATTCAACTAATTGTTGAAAAGAAGAGGAATAAATGTTTGACATACATCACTGCGTTTATAGTGAATTAAACTGCAATAACTGATGAGCTCACGTTTTGATATAAATTCTCAAATAAATGATTTTTGCCATGATTTATTGAGAACCACCCATACATTTACAACAGAACCTGGAGCACAAATCACTACCTTCGTACTTCTTTGCTATTTATTAATTGATGCGCTTGCATAACTCTCACATCCCCTCAAACATGAACTAAAGCAACAGAATTTTGTTCTACCAGACGTTCTCTCAAACATTTTACGCTATATTTATCTCACTGTCGTGTCTAATTAGTTCATTGTAGAAGTGAGGTTCTGATGATGGTTTTCTAAAATAGCAAAGGAAACCAAAGCAGCAGTAAAAACCAGTGAAGCCTAATGTAGAAATAAGGCAAAGTGTGCAGTCGGTTGAATAGGTGATAAATCCCTCCCTATGAGTCCCAGAGGACACAGCATTTGTCCTCGTTTATTACACCCTTCCTGCCTGCATTTACCTCCACTGTTGATTACCAACTGTTTTGTCACTCTAAATTCCCATTTAATTCTCTGCAGGCAACACCCTTTTCCTCTCTATTGTATGCTTCCCCCGTTCTCACCAAGCCCTCCAGGCCCTGCCTCTTAATTAGAACAGTTAGTGTTTATATGGAGGCAAACTCATCCCCCCCTTGTGACATGATGTAGTTCATGTCTGCATTGAACAGAAGGACCAATTTATGGTTTAGTGCTCAGCTTTCTTAGATGTATGACACATGTTGAACTCTCTGCTTCTAATTTTGGCTCAACCACGTTAAAACTTTCCTTTTTAAGCAATAATATTAGGGACTGAGCTACAGAATGGACCAGTTTAAAGGAAATTGAAAGGATGAAGGTGTAAATCATTATCATTGTTTTTAGAGTTTCCCACGGTGCTGAATTTTTAAAATGGGGGTTTGTGGGGTTAGTATTAGCTTACAAAACACTTAAACCTAGCTTACAGCTAGCTTACAGTTAGCCTGGTCATCATTTAGATTCTCATCATGTAATCCGTCTGGGATTTCTCCTGTTAAATTTCCACCCGGCTAATAAGTGAACAGAAGGATTGTTGTTAACGATGATGTCGATTGTTTGTGCTGTTTTATAACTGTAGTCCGCCTGTACAGGGCTGTAGTTTGGCCATGAAGTGAACTCATGGCTAGCACGAGCTATTCTGCTCGTGCTAGCCATGCTTGAAAATATTGAGAGATTCAGAGCAAGAGGAATGATTCAAACATTTTATTTCTGGTCGCTCGGCTCTGCACTTCCCTCTTCGCAGTGGAGGACCTGATTTCCGGTAAGGTTCATAGCATAGCTTCCTTTCATGATCAAGCTGGCGTACTACATACGTCACGGCCAAATGTCAGCTATTGTGTAAAATCTGATTCAATCATTTCAAACTTCAAAAGGGGCCGCGCTTCCAGCAAGCTATAGCCGAGGGCCCAGACCCTCTGAACCAAGCAAAGCTTAAGCTAGTGTTAAGACACCTTCGGGTGTAAAGGACGATGGTTGAGTAGCCTACTCCACGTTTTCAAACGGGTTCCTTTTAAGTCATTTCTTGATTATATTATGTTTTCCTACGGAGGCTGTTAGTTTTTACAAAGTAGACAGTTTTTTGTGGATTTTAAAGCTGCAATATGAAACTTTTACAAAAAATGCTACTTACATAGTTGTTAAATGTTTGTCACCATGTTGTGACAGTAGAATATGAGACAATCTGTGAGGAGGACAGTCTCCTCCTTCTGCTGCTGTTGCGAAGAAATGCACCGATCCAGACCAAAAACAGCCAATCAGAGCCAGAACATTGTGAACTTGCTGCTAAATGTGCTAATAGGAGAGAGAAAACTTACTGTTACAGGAAAAACCATTTATCTGCCATCATCAGTGGCCATGTAACTAGCCTTAGCGTTCAAGTTACATACTGCAGCTTTAAGTGTGATAGAAAAGCAAACACTTTTTCACGTGTTCAGCCGTGTGAATTTAAACAGGATGCATCTGTACAGTGTGTGTTGTCGTCTCTCTATCTTAGCTGAATGGACTCAGGAAATCCTGAAAATGTGCTTTTTAGCAGCTTCTTAATTATATAGGATCCTAATTATATCCATGCCAAAAAAAAAGTGGATTTTATTGTTTCAACTGGGAGGCAAATATCTACTCATGAATACACCAGTGAAGCTATGAAACAGAGATTTCCAGGGACTTCCTGGAAGTGAGAATTGTGGAAAGCTGCAACGATTCTCTTGGAAAGAGTCCGACTCTTCAGCTGAACTTGGGTCTCGGCAAGTTCAGAAGAAACTAAACCAAATTTCCTTGATAACTTGTGACATCCCAAACTGCAAATACTTCACTTCAATACGTGTTGCCTCTTTGATGGCCGACTCCCCGAAACCAGAAGGCCTTTCCCAGCTTTATAAACGTTCCAATTGTCTTCCCAGTCCCACTTCCCCTTTCTAGAAGAGAGGCCTTTATTTACTCCACGAGGACCACTTATTCTAATGTTACCTGTTACCATCCTGCTCCCATATGGGAACTGCCGGGTTATCTCTCTGGGCAATCTAACCCGACAACTCTCCAGCGCTCTTGTACGCTCACACAAATGCGGATTACATATAAAAAAAACACATCTCCTTTCCTCCTATCTGGCTGAGTGATCTAATGCAGCGGCTCTCCTGCCGTCTGGCTGCCACGGCTGGTAAACTAAAGCTGCGGCTTTGAATTACTCCCCGTCCTTTTCACGTCCCTCTGCCTCTACCCGTCTTCCCCTGCTTCTCCTGCCCCTTTCTGTTCTCCTACACAATCTCACGCTTTAGGGAAGTGATCCATGCTATTGCGCTTGCCCTTACAACAGAGGCTATAAAGTGTATAGTTTCCCCCATGTATATGTAAATATGTTAAAGCTGACAGGTAAAGAGTGCACCGCAAGGCCAAAAAGGTACGTCTTGCGGAGGTTTCCTGTTGGTAGCTTTGTGTCTTCCAGTTGCAGTCGAGATGCAAGCCTCAAAATTAAGGCATGTCTTCACATTTTGTCCATGACAGTGGACCCCCAAGTATTCACGGTTCAGTATTAGCAGATTCCCCTATTTGTGGAGTTTTTTTCCCTCGCGGAACGTAGCTCCAAATTGTTCGTGGAAAATTTGGTCGTTCGCAAATTTTTTTGTAGAGCATATCTAAAGTATTCGAAAGAAAATGCAGCTTGAACCACCAAAGTACCAAGGCACAACGCTACTTAGCACACTGCTTAGTATTGCGTTAGCAAAGCAAGCAATCGAGGAGCACCATTTGTTTTCCTTGCCAGTGATTGGCTGTACCAGTAGGAAGAGAGATGAGGAAAAGCGTTAGCCAAACAAGCCCAGAAGTTAGCTTCTGTGTTAGTACTCAAACAGTTTCCACTGTGTGTATTATTGCATATTAAGGTATATTTGGTGTTTGTACTATTGAAACATGCAGTTACATGCATCTTTAAAGAGCATCTAGTATTTGTGAATCTTAGCACTTAGTGGACAGCTGTGGTCCCTGAACCGCCGCGTCTCCTGGGTGTCCACAGTAGTTACTGGGTGTCCACAGTAGTTACTGGGTGTCCACATTGGTGTCCACAGTAGTTACTGGGTGTCCACATTGGTGTCCACAGTAGTTACTGGGTGTCCACATTGGTGTCCACAGTAGTTACTGGGTGTCCACATTGGTGTCCACAGTAGTCTTAAGTCTTAACTAAATATTGGAATATATCAGTCTCAATGTCTGAAAAAGTTACTGAGTTGCTCTACGGAAGTTCAAAAATGCCAAAACTCAATGAAAAAAAACACGTTTAAATAATTACATAAATGTAAGTTTGAGATTATTTAATACTTATTTAGACAAATATAGATTTAAACAAATATCAACAAATATTTTAAAAATTGAATTTTTAAAATCATATATTTTAAAATGGGGCTGTTTACATATATATGTAAACAGCCCCAAAATTTGCTCACTTTTTTCTATGCTTTAATAAAACTTAATGAAAACAGTTGTGACACCATTGGAGTACCTCCTTCTGTCCCTTGAAATGGGGCCACATCTGTAAGAATAAAGCATTTGTGGGTCATAAATAAACTTGCCAATGCTGCTTATTGCATTGTTTAGTGTTCTGAATTAGATTAGACAATTTATGTTTGAAGAATTAAGACATATTTCAAGTGAACAACATATTCATATAACACATGGTGACCTACATAATGTGTGGGAGAGAAAGGACATCAACCCAAATGCCCCAAATTCTGGACGTAGTCTCTGATAAACTACGCTGTTGGGTGATGTCCAAGAGCATGGACATCTTGGACATTAGAGTTAAGTTATGGGATTGTCGCTGTTTGCAGGATCTGATGTTGATATCTCACAGTACTGAGATTGTCTCTAGTAACAGCAAAGTCCTGCATACGCAGAGATAATTAAAAGCAGAAGCCATTGTCATGTTATCCTTTTGTGTGAAACCGCAAGAAGAATGAAGCCGTTTTTATGTGTGTTTTTCCACATCTTACTCACTTTGTCCTGTCTCTGTTTACTGTAAATGGCTAAATTAAGCTGACATTAATTACTGAGAAGAAGAGCTAAACCTCGTCAGGGAAAATACTAACGTTTGTGGTTCTGGAAGAATCCTTAGCCTCCCAAACCTTAATGTTGAACTATGTTGTTTTTTTAATGCAAATTTTATTCTTTTATATTTACGATCTCTAGCCTAAAACATGTGTCTAATTGAAACAATATTTTAATACAAAGCAAGTTGGAAAAGTGATGTATTTACATTTGCATTGCACGTTACACTGTAAATCATAAAACCTTGAACATGTAAGGTAGTGATGGGTCCGGCAACACCGATGTGTCGGTGCGCGTATTGCTTTCAGCAATATATAATATACAATAAAATACAATGACTTAAATCTTATTGTATAGACTAGGTCATCAAATCAGTCTGTCAACTATGTTGCCTGTAGGGATTTTTAATGTCCAGCAGGTGTCAGTATTCAGTGACACAGTATCAATACAGGTTTGCTAGGGGTCGAAACGATACATGACGCCTCATTTACCCAACGCTAATGTAAGGCGATGTGTTCTTGGTACATTTTAATTACATTAATTAATTTGAGCTTTTCTTTATTGATTTGTGATTGTCTACCCAAAATCTTTTATGGACATGAAAACAAAAGCTGATGAAGTTATTGTCAGATCTCTGCAGTAGTTGATTGAGTGTGAAGTAGAGTCATTATACAGCTAATGAAATAGCTTAGATAAAAGCTTGGTGGCCGTTAGACGAGCGTTGGAGAAATGCAGAGCTGAGGAATTGCAAGGCCACAAGGGAAGTACTGTTCCCACAGCTGCTTGTTTTTCAAAATTGGTTTTAATTACCAGTTTTTGTTGGTTTAATTGTTAATTGTGTGTGTGTTTTTTTTTTTTTTCTTTCTACAACCTCCAAACTATTTTCAAGTCTTCATCATTGGTTTCCTTTCTACAAATTCATGTTCATAGCACTCCCATGTTTCTAGTCCTTCTTAGAGAGGGAATTTTCTTTTTTTTTCTTTGGTTGTGTTTTTATGGATGTGTGTGGGAGAGAGCGACATAAAACAAAGAACTTTTAAAAAGCGGGTGGAAATCTGATCCAGATAACCATAAAATCTGTTCTGCTGCTCCTTTCTCTGTTCTTGCCTCACCCGTTTCTCCGTTCCTCTGTTTGTTCTCGGCAATCCATCATCGCGTATTTCTTCCCTTTCTCTGTCCCTTTTGTCTGTGTATTGTATGTAACCCCTCACCAAACAAACTTACTAGCGTCTTCATGCCTTTCTCTGTTTTCTTCTGCTTTACATTACTCCCCTCCCCGCCTCTTCACTCACCTTCAGGCCAAGGATCCCAGCCACACACATTTACTCAATAACCTGTTACAAGCGATGAGGTAACAAGAGAAGAAGCCTCGTGGTAATTCATTCAAGAGGGGTGAGTAAAAGACGTGACACAGTAATGTCAAAACCGTAAATTTAATTATGCTTTTTATTAGAAAATGTCATTCAAAGCAAATCACTTCACTTTGGAAGATGGATGCTTGCATTGTTTTATTAGATAGATTTAGTGGCTACCGTCCTGTTTGTACCATGGCATGTGCTTGCTAAGGTGGAGCACTCCATTGGGTTTGGGATCAAGTTTTTGCCTCAAGAGATTGAGAGTCTTGATCACAGGTTTTGTTTGGTATCAAACCGAACCATCTCAGTTTATCCACAGTAGCGACTGATCTATTTTAGTGAAGGAGGTCAAGACCTGTTGTGGTCCTCTCATCTTCCAAACAATCAGTGAGGGTCACGCTGATCATGAACAAAAGAACAAGATTTAGCTACAAGTATCTGAGATTATCTTCCCCCATTAGGTGGATGAGTTCGGCACTAGCGATAGGGTGAGGAGCTTCGTTATCTATGGGGGGCTTAAGGTATAATCAGCTGAAGTGGTTCGGGTGTCTGACTACAATGCTTTCCTGGATCTAGAACTTGCTATAAGGATTGTTTTTCTTTTCAGATACCCGTTGAAGAACCACACAGCTTTGCCGGGGGGAAGGGATAATTGTGGGAAATAACATCCTTTGATATTTACAAACCCAACCTGGGCTGAACATCAAACTGAATAAACTACTCTTCAGTTAGGCGAAAGAAATCGTTATACAAAGATAACGGTTTGTCCCAACTTTAGGTTATGGAGGTTTACCACCTGCTACCAGACTCATCTTGATAACGGCAGTCAAGGCTTCTAGAAGCTGTTATTAATATTCACATTAATAACACCTTGTCTCTCCATCATTTAAGATTCTCAACTTTCTAAATGTTCTCTGCATCCTAAAACTACTTTCTGGTTTGAACCGTCCCAGAGTAGCCAGATAAAAACCAGCGCCTTGTTCCCGTGGCTGTTTGCTCATGTCAGTGTTGTATTCTCCTGTAACCCTAATTCCTTCAGTTGTTCTGTACTCGCTGTTTTATCAATAAAGTTTCTCGGGGGAGGGAGGGCATAATGAGAGGAAACAGGACTGCTGGGTAAGCACCCATTTCAAAGTAAGAGCATGAACACGAGTGAAGTAAACTGACACTTTAGAATGTGTCTGGAAAAATGAACTCAGGTTGTACTAATGTTTTCAAAGTTAGCAAAAACGCTAAAGCGCTAAACAAAATTTTAGCTCCTTTATTAGCAGGTTAGCAGGTGTGCCCATCACTGCTTACTGTCCCTGTCAAATATGGTAGCGGTAGCATTCTGCTAGCCAGTTGCTAATACTAAAGATTTTATCTGGGTGAATAAAATCTTGAAGTCAGTTTTGACATAAAAACCTTCAGTTTTCTTTAGGATTTTTCTAGTGTTTTTTTCTTCTTCTTTTTTTTCAGCTGAAGTCCAAGTAGCAGATTAAGAGAAGAGTTTCTTCTCCAGAAGAAAAATCCAGTTTTGGAAAGTTGAAGACAGGGTTTAGTACTAAAATAGAATAAAACGTGTGCTCACATAAACAAGCTAAGAGAAGTCCTTACAATCAGATTTTTAAAGAACATTTCAGAATCAGATAGTGAGGGACATGTTATGTCACAAGACCCCTTAAAGGAAGATGGCGACATTAAATCAGAAAGCTGACTGAATGGTGGAAAAAGAAGCTATAAATTGAAAACCGGTTCTTGTGTCAGTTAATATCCTGTGGCTCTTTTTCTTGTTAGGAGACAACCTGATCGCCTCATGTTTAATATCAATAAACATTAGTAAAAATACCACTGCCAGCTGAACATTCTTTCATATTCGAATGCTGGAAGTAAATAAGCGGCGGGTTCTGCTGCCAGAAAAACTGTGTGGGAATGAAAAACATGATGAACTTGGATCAACCGAAGAAAAAAAAGCAACAACTTTGTGCTGGTAGATTTTTCATCCTAATTAGTTCCTCTGATAACATTTTTATGGCTTTCCAAAAAAAAAAAAGCCAGTGTGTTTGGTTTAGATGCACACAAATGGCTCTTTTTTTGTTTTGTTTTGTTTTCGGTTTAAATGCTGTTATTATGTTGAGTCTGTTTGTTCTCTGGCCCGTCTGGGCCTCGCTGTCGTGTAGGTGCTGTGGAAAATATTAGTGTTTACTGAGATATGGTAGATGTTCCATGCAGATCAGCATCTGCGGCCTATTAGCCGAGTTAAAGCAAACCCACTTTGATGGATAGATAGGATGGCTGACGGACAAGAGCCACAACAAGAGGAAGACGGGATGAAGGGCTTAGGAAAGGAGAGCTGCTGCTCGCCAATAACACACTCCTCCCCCCAACCCCTTTCACTGAGGCGTGATTACATTTCGCAACAAAATGTAAGTACATTTAGTCAGGAAAGAACTGTTATGATTGAGAGAAAGCAGGAGATTGGATATAAGGAGTAGCTGCCATGGAAACCTGGAGGCTTGGCTAGCCCTTAAACTATGTCATACTAAATACTAACTGCCAGACTACACAAATACGTGTTTGTAATCTGTATAAGATATATAACTTATCGTTTTATAAAGGTGATATGTTCTCGCTAACAAATTCATTTAAAGGGCCAGTATTATGTAAAATTGACTTTGAGGTTTCCTTCGTGTTATAATTTTATTCCCTCATCAAAAACAGATGTTGAGTGTTGCTTTGATTCTTTCATGCATGTTTGAGGAATCCTTTAGTCTCCATGGCAACCATTCAGCTGTGCAACGCTCCTGCCTTCGACACGCAGCTCCTCCTCTGAGCTCTTGAGTTTCCAAGCTTCTGTCTCACAGAGCAGCCCTCCCCCACTCGGCTCCTTCAGACTAGCCAGCAGCAATTGGCAGACACGCGGTGGAACCGCGCATCAGCTGAGCTTACTACAAGAGCTTCTTCTCAGTGAAATGCTGCTTAAAGCTTTTTTGAGGGGTCAATAGAAGAGTGATGTTGCGATGACTTCCTGAAGGCGGAGCTTCGGAAAGAGCAGGCGTTTTTAAAGAGACAGAGGCCCAATGTCAAGACGTTAAATTACTACGTCAAATTTCTTTTAAGTCATATTTAGTATTTATATTTCATTTTTATAGCAAACTTATAAAACATTACAGAAGTCTTGAAACTGTCCAATTAGCAAAACGGGTTCACACAAGGTCTTAAAAGCAGGAGTGTTAACAAGCGCGTTCAACATGTATTCATGTGTTTCTACTTTTGTGGAAACATAAATTGTAAGCTCATTAGCAAGGACCTTATGGCTGATGAAGACTGTTATTCTTCACTTCTTCATACAAACACCCCGAAAGGAAAAATAATTGCACCCACCCACTGTCAGACGGTCCTCACGCCGCTTCCTAAACACCAGTGGTCCATTATGAGCTCGTGTCAACACAACACATCCCCTCAATGGGAGGCCTGTGTTTGCTCTGAACTGTTAAACACGTTCCTCTCTGTCAGAGCCATAGGTAGTGTGTTCACTGGTACACACAGACCGCACTGCTCCCTACTTCCGCTGTATATTTGTCTACATGTCTGGGAGGCAGCCGAGCTGAGAGAAAAGCTCCTCTTCGCCCCTGGTTTCAGCCACCGGCAGCAAATCCACGCTTCACCTCATTAATTATGTAACGTATATAAGTCACATTTGGAGACGGGGAGATTTAACAAGGATTTGAAGAGAAAATATGAATCTAAGGCAAAGTAAAGGGAAAATCAGTAGGAACGGCAGGTCATGCATTATATTCATGGACAGTAAAAAAAATAAAAAAAATGTCCCCCCATTTACCACTAGTACCTCAGACTTCAATGTAAGAGTTTGGGTCCAGCTATTGATTACATATTACTTTTAATTACAATAATCCTGATAGTCCTTTACTCCTTATGTCACTAACTGTAAATGTGTGAAAAACATCACACATGAATAAACTTATTAACGCAATGAGTCATTACAAACAAATTTCACCATCATCCTCCTACTACTTCCTGCTGTTGTCTTCTTCTTGGTTTCCATTAGTAGTTGTTGGTCATGTGACCTGTGTGATGGGGGGGGGAATGTTTCCATTGCAGTTTTGTGAAATAAATCAGTGCCACCCCAAAAAAAACAAAACTTTAAAAGTTTTCATCGAATAATTTTTTCCTTTCAAAATTATGTTTCTATTAAGCAAATGTGTTTTCGAAATGTCAAATTGTGCAGTTATGTGGTGAATGGAAACAGCCACAGATTATTGTAGGTACAGACTAAACCCTATCACCGTCTCAAACTCCAATCACAACTAATTACAATATTCACTCAGCATATTGACAACAACCATCGAAATTATCGGATCATAACTTCATTAGTTGTAAATCAACAGAAAAGATTTGCTTTACGTCAGCCAGAGCAGCATATATAAAGAGTTCAAGATGTTGAAACACCAGTGATGGCCGGCTGTCCTAACCAGGTAAAGACCTTAAAGCGAACATCAACCATCAAAGTGGAAATGTGAAACCGTCATAAAGCCATTGAGTCCTCTGCTGTTGTCGTTTTTTTTCGGCTGGCCCTGAAGATGCATCAGATGGTGACTGTGTTGTTAGCATTGATTGGTTTAGACCTGGTTTGTCCACAGACACATGAATGGACGTTACATCGTTGATGGTACCAGAGTTCCGTCTCCTTAACTCTCGTTGCTTTTGATGGATGAACATCACATTGTACGGATTCGATCTATTCCAGACTCTTGTCTCCTGAAGTTTGCAGTTTCATTTCGAACGCAATTATGAGCGCTATTAATATTAATCTTCCCTTTCCAGCATGTTCTACCATCTTCTGTTCATTTTTTAGATATTCATCTCCTTTCCAAGCTCCGTCCCACTAAAACTTCCCCTCCTCTTACATATTTAATGACTTACCATTCGGTTCGGGGTAATAACGTGGTTGTCATGTCTTGTGGGGGAGCCTCCAGGACCTGCTAGCTAAAAATGTTAGCATTGTAATGATAAAACATTTACAATGCTGCATTAAGGGACTTCTTGTGATGTATGACTAATGCTTAGTCATACGCAGGGAAAAGAAATAGAGTGGCAATAATTCTCTGGGAAAAAAAGTGTGTCAAGTAAAAGTGTCTTTGATGTGCAGCTTATAGTCAAAGTTTGAAACCCTCATTTAAAGGGGCAGTATTATATATAATAGACTTTTTTTTGGTTTTACATCATATTATTCCCTCATCAAAAACGAATCTGGAGTGTTGCTTTGATTCTTTCATGGATGTTTTAAAAAAAATACGTTAATCTCCATGGCAACCATTCAGTTGTGTAAAACGCCTGGCTGAACCTAGCCCCGCCTTCGGGACGCAGCTCCTCCTCAGAGCTGCAGTTTCCAGCCTCACGACGCACTCCTCCGTCACTCAGCTCCTTCAGACTAGCCAGCAGCAATTAGCAAACACCTGGTGGAACTGAGCATCAGCTGAGCTCGTTACATGAACCACTTCTCAGAGCAAAGCTGGTAAAAACCATGTTGTGACGACTTCCTCAAGGAGGAGTTTTGGCAAGAGCAGGAGTTTCTTAAAGAAACAGAGGCCCAAGGCATTAAATTATAAAATTACAAAGTAAAATTTTATTAGTCATATTTGTTACTTGCAGCATTTTAACAATAACTGAGGTCAACATAATTACTTGATTGTGCCATAAAACGGCACTATATGCCTGGAAAACGTATAATACTGTCCCTTTTAAAAGCTTGATGTTTTTGACACAGTGACATCTAGTGACAGAAGCAGAAAACTGCAACTAACTGAATATTTTCTTCTGATTCCAAAGTTACCAGAGGAGTTAAAGGTCTCTTTGTGTTGTTCTGCTTTTGTTATTTTTCCGAAACAGTTTGAAAAGAAAACGTTATCAATCAACATGAATGCCTAAACATCCTGCATCATGAATTGGTAATACTGTACGCGTTGTGCATCTACAGAAGATTTTCAAAGGCATCACAGTATATTTACAAAAGATTAAAAAAAACCTTTTGTTAACCAGGTAGGAGCATGCATGTATTTCTCAGATGTGATGGAAAAAGGAACACCAGATGTTCTCTACATTCAGAAACAATCCAGCGAGTCTGTTTGACAATAAATAAACAAACAAGTCCATCATGAATCCATAAAGCAGCAAGAAAAGCAAAGAGTCCTGCAGATACATGTGGTAGATCGGTTCTGATCAGGAAAAGTCCAACTTTATGTGACGAACCAACACAAAGTGGTGCAAAATGTTATTTTGTGTGTGTGTGTGTGTGTACTGCACTGCTTTTTGTAAGTCTCTGTTGGTGGCCTCCCATAAGTCACAGCTTGGGGCCTCCAACACTCTCTGATCGCCCCTGCAGCCAGTCGCGCTGGAACAGCTCTTAGCCACAGGTGTGTGTTGTGTTTTTTGTTGTTGTTTCTCGAAACTTTGAACTTTTCACCTTTTTGCGATACCAAAAAAAAAAAAGGTCACGTGAGTGCGTGACTTTTGGTTTCATCCGATACGCACGCCCTCACTCCAAACACACGTTTCTAATTCGGTGTCCTAATTCATGTCAGCAGGCTCTCCAGTGACACAACGGCCAGAGCTGCATGCAAAAGAGACTCTCCTGCGCCAACAGCCATCTGTCCTTTAAAAGATAGAGAGAGAAAGAGAGAGAGAGAGAGAGAGGGAGGGAGGCAGCGGGAGAGAGAGAGTTGCGCACACCCTGAGCCTCTCCTCTCCCGCACAGATCCAGTGTGGCGCACTGACAGGCGGCAGTCCTCCGAAAGTGGGAAGTTTTCGCCAAAAGCTTCTGTGTGAGAATTAATCACCTTCATGTCGACTCTGTTGGATACTAACCCACCGATGCTATGGTTACCTTTATTACGGTAGGAGCACTTTTTCTTTCCCCCTCACCCCCCCAACCTCTCCCAATTGTGGTGCTTTTTCTTGTGCACAAAGTTCTTCTTCTTCCTTTTTCTTACTTTCAAGACAGAAATTTGATCCAGTAGAAACAGAGAAAATGAGCCGAATCCTCCATCAGCTCCGCTTCCAACGTTTCCAAAGACGCGCTCTTTGCGTTTTAGGCAGATTTGGAGCTTTTTTCCCTTTAGGTTGTGAAAGTTTCAGAGACTGTACATTTCGCTCCAAAGTCACATTTTACATTTTGGCTCCTTGAGAAATGGGCAAACGCGCTCATTTCTGCAGGTCACCGTTGACTTCCAGTAGGAAAACGGAGCAGGACGCGAGACGCGCACCGTGCGCTCCCTGAAGGCAGCGCGGCGTGGACGCACTCATTTTACTCGCCTCTCTGGCTGCTCGCAGGTAGACAAAAGGGATGGGTATTTCCAAAACACACACACACACCAAAACACACACACTGACACATGTCAGCAACTCCATTAGTTCTTAAAACTCTTAAGGCAGGTGCTGCAGGGAGCGCGCACCAAAGCGGTTCAACTTGCGCTTTTCGGGCTCCCCACGCGCTAATTGCTGGGCCCCCCCGTGCGCCGGTTTGTAGGTGTGAAAGCTGATCTGTAACAGATGAGTCCCAAAACAAAGGCGGGCTATGTCTTCAATGGGGGGGTCATTTGTCCCCCTCCTCAGCCGCGCCGCCTCCTACCGCATGCGTGCATAATCGTTTGGTGAACGCAGAAGAGTCCCGCTCAGAAACGATCAGACTGAACGTTCTCTGGGGGAAGTTCAGCGATGTGGGGCAAGTGGGACATGACCGGAACAATAAAAACGATCTAAAATAAGTGAAAGTTGAACAGTTTTTTTTTTTTTTTTTCTTTTTCTTTTTCTAAGTTTCCTCTCCAGTCTGCAGCTGAGTGGGCGCTGGGGGCCCTTTTTGTTGGGAGCCTTTCTGCTGCTGCAGAGGCCTGGAATGGAGTTGACTTGGAAGAAAAACGACAATGTAACTTTATGAACACTTGAATCCGGTAATGGCTTCCGCCTGGCTCAGAGAGAGAGAGAGAGAGAGAGAGAGAGAGAGAGAGAGAGAGAGAGAGCAGCACTGTGTACCTGCAGCACTGTGAGAGTCACTTAGATAAACAGATGGAAGGAAAACAAAATGGGGCGTCAATACAGCGAGGGTGGAGCTAATGCGAGGTGTTTGAAGTGCAACGCGGACATTAGTGCGTGTTGTTGACATTTTCTGTAATAGAGGAACTCATGCGCTGAACTTCGTCAACATTCCGCGAATGTCACAAAAAGTCAAAGTTTCGCATAGGTAATGTGAACATAAGTGGCGTTTTACATTAATAGGTTTGTTCACGCGACAAGTAATTAAAAGTAGACGTCATTCTCCAGCTGCTTCCTGTTTTCTTCTTCTTCGTGGTTCGCGCCTGTGGTGACATCCGGTTGTTGGTCATGTGACTCAAGCGTTTCCGTTGCAGTTTCAAATCGATTTCGAAACAGCAAAAAGAAAAAGACAAAAAATGAAAAAAACACCTCACCCTAACTCTCAAAGTTTTTCTCAAAAAAGTGCTTTTATTAAGCAAATTTAATTTTAAAATGTCAAATTGCTAAACTGTGTGTTCAATGGAAACAGCTCGTGAGAACATGCTCACATTTTTGATAAATGAGAACCTGATAAAAACCCACACGGCGGCAGCTGTGTCATGCTGTGGGCTTGCTCTTCTTTAGCAGGAAAAGTCCAGTCAGGCTGATATGCGTGTCACATTTCTGTAACAACGCAGTTGAAAGTGCTTTACATCATAAAAACATCATCAATCACCAAACAAGTAATGAACACTAAAGTTTGTCAGACATAATTAAAATAATCAAGCGAATACATATTGATTAATGGTCCACTTACTGCTAATCAAATTCGAGAAAATGATTCCCACAGCATGATGCAGCCACTCCTGAGTGTCATCAAGAAGATTGACTGTTTCACCAATTCATCCTCTTCTGTCTGTTTTAAACAGAGGCATCAGAACAAAAGCATGCCACACTTTTGAAGTTTTCTTTAAATAATAATAAACTATAATTTTCTTTCCGCTTCACAATTAACTCAGTCTGAATTAAATGTGCAGGCGTTTGTGGTTTTAGGGTGTGAATATTTTACCAAGCCACTGTAAAGCTGTAAATCCTTCAGTGGAAAAAAAGAGAGAGAAAAAGAGAAGGTGTAACTTTCAAACTGATTGTGCCAGGAAGTTAAAGGTCAAAGATCAAGAGCAGTGCAAACTCGTTCTCAGAAGGACCGATGTCGGACTCTGAACTTTGCACGTACAGTAATGGACATATTTATTATCGTGTGGTTGGGCTTTGAAGCTTTATCTTTGTTTAAGGTGCTGTGGAAACGTTCGCATGTGATGGAAGCCCGGCTCCGTGTCCGACCGGGTCAGCGTGCAACGCGTCCCGCCCGCCGTTCGCCTCCACTAACGAGCGCCGTTTACTTGCACGATGTCACGACCCCCGCTTCCAGAAATTTGCGAGGAAAACGTCTGAAGATGAGGCGAAGCGGTTTAAGTTGATCGCTGCTCATGACAGGAAAATCGGATCTCTTTCAAAGATTTTGACCTCGGTCAGTGGGGAAGTCCCCTTTAAGCAGCAGTTTAAGAAGCTAATCGAGGCAAGCGCTCTGAAGTCCCAGCTTCAAATAGGGTTAGCCTGATGGGCATGATACAAGTGAGTAATGGTCAGTGATGTTGGACTTGAGGTCGGGGATATAGCTGATGATCTCCACATCTATCTGACTGGTAGAGGGATAGATTAGATATTTGGAAAATGGGAATGTCGTACTTGTGAGTGGTAAATATTTCAACTGCAACAGATAACTCTCTTCCTTAGCTGATTAGCATTCATGCTAACACCTAGTCAAACAAGTCCGAAACCAAAGAAGATGTTTATTATAAAATGTCAGTTTAACTTTCACAGTGGCTCATAAATGTAAGCAGCATTTATAAACCCTTACACAGCTGCCGCTTTTAGATTCAATTATTTTTTCCATAGAAGAATATGAGTGTTACTATGACGATCGCTGTTGGTTGTAGTTTGTAACAATGACCTTCTCATTTAAAACGATACAAAATTTTTGCCAGAATCACGTTTGGCAGAAAAATGACAAAGTCTAAGCAGCTCAGCAGGAAACCTTCCTGCAGAGCTGCAGAGCTTCACCCATCTCTCCTCTGAAAGCACTCAGCCTGTTTCTCGTCAGCTGCCTTTGCTTTTCAGAACTCCAGCGGCTCTTAATAATAAAGTCAAGTGGGACTCGAGTATTTTAAAACAATACAAAGATTTGTGTTAATGCGACGTAAGGTCAAGAGCCTAAATTATGACGGAACTTTAAGGTTTTCTGACCCAATCTTTTACGCTTCCTAAGTGTTGCGGAAGTCGGAGGTGAAATTCCCGGCATGTTCTCGACACTTCCCCTACTGTCTGCTCTTCCTCCTGTACTGTATGCTTTGCAGTCTGACAGTCCTGGCTGCTGTGGGACGGTTTACACATTTAGCGGCGTGTTTATGCGCTGCACATTCTTATGACTAGTTAGAGCAAAACATACTGCGAGGATGTGGATGAGTGGAAGTGTGATCGGACGCAGCTCTGTGCAGCCAGACTGGAATCATCAACACTGCAACGACCAAAAGTCTCCCTGTTTGTCTTTTTCTTACACTTTCCCAACGACACAACAGACAGGGAACATGTGATCCCTTAATCCCACTTAATCCCATCGTCCGGATCTTTACCTTTACTGGTTTTCCGACTCCGTTTACATCCATCCTCTCTCTGTTGTACTCTTGACCTCTGCATAAAGTACTTGACCCTGATACAGCCAATTCCTGGTCCGAATTCAAACATAACCCAATTGATCACGCCATGCAAATGCAGGTTACGAGGATATATAGAATCTTGTTGAGAATTAGACTTGTTATGGGATGAATCCCTACTGAAAAAACTCAATTGCTCATGTTTAAGCAGTTGGAGAATGTGGCTTAGTTGTCCTCTTGCAATCTGAAGACTGTAGGTTCATTTCCAGCTTTCTCCTGTTGGTGTGCCCTTTGGCAAGGCAGTTGACCCCATATTGCCTATGTGGTGTGTGAGCACGGCACTGTAAAGCGCTTTGAGTGGTCAGTCTGTATGACTGGAAAGGAGCTGGGGAAATTCAGTCCATTGACCAGAAAGCAATCATAACTACGACTTTTAATCTGCAAACTAAAAAAATCTAAATCAACCGGCATGTACGGTGGCCCTGAAGTTCAAACTACTGTACATCAACAAGTCACTGCACACAACTATAAAATTGAAAAACACAACTCTGTGTTCAAAAACACAACAGCACTAACAGAATTTAATCGGCAGGTCCCGGTGGGAAACCAAAGAGATCGCTGATTGGACGATATTATTTTTGACAATGTGCCAACAGACTGTGATTTTTTAAAATTTGTAGCTGTTCATAAGCATCAACTACAATTTAACTTAATTTGTAGTTGAGCAACGACTATAAATTAAGAATGTTGTGTTTTCCTAATTTGTAGTTGTAATTTTGTTGCGTTTTCTTAACTTGTTCTTGATCTTAGCTAATGTTGTGTTTTTCAATATGTTGTGTTTTCTGATTTTCACTTGTGTCGAGTGATTTGTTGATGTGGTTTGAACTTCAGGGCCACCGTAGATATGCTATGGTCTAAAACCGACCCGATAAGAAAGGTGCTGTTTGTGGCCAGAAGTTTCCTGCTGTCGTCTCACCCAGCTGACCCCTCACCGCCGCAACACCTGACATGCTATATCTGAGGTATTTCAGTTTCCTTTGAGCCAAAGCACCGTGCTAACAGACCGACCGCAGGCTGACTCACATGCGGCCCACCAGGAAGTCCCACCTCGTTAGGAGACACCTGGGAGTGACACATGCGTTAGACTGATGGACTCACCTTTGATATTTGAGCCAGCAGATGTTCAGATGACCCGGAGGCGACGCATTCTGAAGCTCGCCCTGCACAAATCCAATCACTTGTCCGCACATTCAGTTTGACCTTAACGCTAACATAATACTAATCCCGGCTTGAATCTCCACCTGGAGGGAAACGGCGCAGAGAACTGGTGCGGTGGGTTGACCGGCTGATTTTAGCTTCTGCTGTGAGACGTCTGGTCTTTACAGCGGCATGTTTAGGTTGTAGATGGGAAAAAAAGGAGCAAATTTCTGCCAAAATACACTGACATTTTTTAGGTTAATCTCATGAATTTTTTAGAATGTCTTTGTTTGAAAAGTCACAAATTTGCGCAAAATAACTCAGAAATTTAGAGATTCATTTAAGAAATTGTTTAGAAAAAACGTTGAAATTGGAAAATGTTTGCGGTAAAAACGCCGTTGTAGGTTTTGATCACCACGACGATGTCACTTAACATTAAATTAGATAAAGTTATGTCAATAAGTGTTTACCTCTGTTTTTTTTTTTCTTGTTGTTTGTTTGTCTCACTTAAATATTTTAGCGAGACAAATTTTAATTTCAAGGATGGACTTTAATTTCCAAGCTGTGATTTTGTTAATTAAGGGACAAATGCTATCAAAACTAACTTATCTCTATGTAAAAAGAAAAAAAAAAAGTAATCCCTCCCTTAACCCGATGCTGCTCTGTTACAGCTTCATTACGGATCAGTCAATCTTTTACATCACCTTTGGAGAAATTTTGACCCATTTTTCTTTGTGGAATTGTTTTATTCAGCCACATTGAAGGCCCTGTTTAAACTAACTCCACTTGATTTTACCCAGCCTGGACTTTGACTAGGCCATTATTTAGCTTTCTGAGCCATTCAGAGATGAATCTGTTGGTGTGCTCTGGATTATTGCTGCTGCAAAGCTTTTTTTTGCTTTTTTTTTTTGCTTTTTTTGAGCTTAGGGTCATGAAGTGACGGTCAGGCCGTTTTCTCCTTCAGGGTTTTCTGTTAGAGCTATAATAACGGCTCCAGCAGTCACAGGAAGTGATGAGGTCATGAAGCAGTAAAGCTCCCCCTCACCATCACTCTGCCACTGCCGTGTCGGACTGTCAGTATGGTGTTTTTCCAAAGATCTGTGTTAGTTTGAAATCAGATCTAATGACATGGACATTTCACAAAGTTTCTCTTATATGAGTCCACAGAATATTTTCCCAGAAGACTTTGGGCAGAAGAGGAGAAAATCAAAATTAGTTGTCAATTTTAGAGCTTCTCCACCAAAGAGGTCTGCTACCAGAGCCTGTTTTAACTGGTTTGCTTTTCCACAACCTCAGTTTCAAGTCTGCCAATCTGGCTGTGTTTCCATTTACCATATTATTGCACAACCTGACATTTGAAAATAAGTTTGCCTCATTGAAACGCGTCAATTTGGAAAAACCTTTAGTTCTTCAATAAAAAGGTTTTTGGGATGTGCTCTTTAGGCTGAATCAAATTTTGTGTATTTCTCAAAGCCGCAATGGAAACATTTTTTTCCCCATCGTCCACGTCTCATTATTGACAACCAGGCGCAAACCTCAAAGAACACGACGACAGGAAGTGGTTGGAGGATGATGGTGCGGCGTGTTTTTAATAACTTAAGGTGAACAAACTTACACCTGATTTTAATTCCATTTCTTATGTATCAAAAACACACCAATCGTGAAATTGTGTTTTGTTTGTTGTTTTTTTCCTACATTAGCAGAACATTGACAGAGTTTTGCTGACATTTGTAATGGAATCGCAGCTCCTTTGCTTCGCCGTAGAGCATTAGAACTTCTCTTCTTGGATTTCTCTCGGTCTGCACACGATGCGTCACTTTTTTTTCCGACCTTTTCTTAAACCTGCAGGTCCGGCAGTAATCAGGTCTCAGTGAGGCTGGAAAAATTCTGCTTTCCTCAAAAATAAAATGGGCCAAAAACATGTAATTCATGACTTACTCAGGATTACTTCATCACTTAGGGATAATGTCGTACTTTAATCATTTAAATAATCATTTGAAAACAGCTTTTTGTATTTACTCAAGTTGTCCTCTGGTTTTAAAATTAGCTTGATAATCAAAAAGCAAAACAAACAATAAAAAAACCCAGGAAGAATCTTTAAGGGTTGAGTTGTCTGCAGCACAAAATGGGTCAGGATTCATTTAAAGTCTTTACCATAATCGGTTTAGGTTTTGGTGAATTGGGACAAAACCCAACTGTTCCTCCACATTATCAACAGTTCAGTACAGTGGGCGTCAAGTGAATTTCTTAACATTTGCTTTACAAAAACATCCAAGACAAAAAGAACCCCGGGAGCTTAGACTGTCACGGAGGCTGACTCTGAAATGGGTTTCATGTCCTCATGTCAAGATTTAACATCATTCTGATGATGGAGCAAGAAAAGGAAGTGAGCTTTAAGGGATGCAGTCCGTCCCACACAGGAAGCCTTTTATCTGATGTATGTAACAGTGTTACTAGTTAAATCCGTAACACTGAAGGAATGTAAACCCGCAGGTCCATCGTTGGTTTCAAGCAATATTTAGCAAATTTTCCAGCAAAGATTTTTTTAATTTATTTATTTTTTACTCCATACAAAAGTTTGGGGACGCCATCACAGCTACATGTGTTTTTTTGCCGCCAAAAGAAAACATAGCATCGGTTTTGAGAAGATTACAAGAAGTCAAGTTAAAAATGTCTTCGCTCTCTGAATTTTACTTTGTTTCCTCTGAAAAGCAGAAATTTGATGGCATTAATCATTGCAACTCAATGTGACAAAATTACAATGGAAGTAAACGAGATTGAATTGGAAGTATTGCACGTAGCTCTCATTTAAGATACATCATTTTAATGTCCAGATCAATCATGAATCTCACTTATCTGTGAAAATCTCTGGCTAAAATGAAACATTTAGCCTCTGAAAACATGTAGGACTTTTAAACGTGTTAGTTGTGTCATTTTTAGCTTTACTTTTTGAAATGCTGGTGCTGCTGATTGACTTAATGTCTTTCAGATCTGTTGATTGTGAGTGACTTAAATTTGAAAATTAGGTTTTGAACACCTTGATGTGGAAATGCTATAGAGGCGTATTAAAATATGAAAAAATAAATAAATAAAAAACACAGCTGAAGCTACATGTCGATGTTTTTCTGCTTGTGTACAAACTAGCACTGCAGCACAGGTAGCTTGTGAAAGAAGTTAGAAAAGTTTAATGACAAATAAGCGGCTTTTCAAAAATACAGTTATGATCTGTAAACGTGGCATATTCAGCAGTTTTTAATGAATCTATGACAGTGACAACTCTTGAATTCAGCTAATGATGTTTCAACGCAATAAAGGTTTTTTCTTTGCCTAATACTTCTTAAGACAATTTCAAATGTTTTTTTAATCACAAGTCAGTTGGGATTAAACTGACTTGTGATTAAGAACAAGTCTAGCAGTAACTAGAACTGAAAATTTTGAATTTTTTTTTGCTCCTGCAAAAAAAAAAAAACGCAGCTAATTTATTCCCTTTGTTTAACTGCACAGATGAATAACCAGCTAAAAGTCAAGTTCAAAACACAAACCTTAATATTGCTTTTTCCACAAATTTTTAAACATTTCTTTAACCCAAAGCGTTTTCCTTCCAGGTGGGTTGTTTTCTTTGCAGCCAAAACTTTTTGTTGAGGTTTCAGTAAGAGCGATACTGGAAATCCAGTCAAAGCATCAATTATTAACAAACTGACAAAGCATTTAGTCATTTGTGTTTATTTTGTAAGAAATTCACAGGAAAGGCAATTAAACATCCTCCAACTGCTTCCTGTTGTCTTCTTTGTCGTTTCCGCCAGTAGTAACATTCGGTTGTTGATCGCCTGACTCATGTGATGTGATAAAAGTGTTTCCACTGCAGTTTTTCAAGATACACCAAGCCTGAAAACGACCTCATCCTAAACTTTTTCATTCTTTACTGTAATGAGTGTTTTGTTTTTTTCCCCAAAATTGTTGTTTCTCCATTAAGCAAATATTTCATTTTTGGAATTCCACTTTGCTCATCTTTTATGATCGATGGAAACGCAGCTTGTATCCCGAAACTCACTGGTTTCTACACCTTTTATGACCTGAGATAATAACTGCATTGCAGCTCAAACATTTTCATGCAGCTCAATCTAATCATAAATCCTCAAATCAGACTCTTGTGAGACGAGTAGAGTCTTGTTTTTGGGAGCTCTTAACACTTCACAGCTTAGCTGGAATATTTGCTGTCTAATTGCTTTATCCTGTGTAAAAACGCAGTAATGAAAGAAGCTTGCACACCAATTTTTAAAAAAAATTCCTATGTCTTACTTAAGTGGTTCAGTTATTGGATTTACTTTCTCTGCTTTGAGTTATTTGAGCAAAGCTGGTCCTATTTTGACTTTCTTGCTTGTCCCTCGTTTGACAAAGACCAAATAAGGAGCTACATCTGCGGCCATGTGATGCAGATTAATGTGTTTGTTTCACTGAAACCTTTTAGGCTGGAGCAATGCACAGTCGCATATAGTCGTCTTGTCCTTCAACGCCGTCTTGGATTATATTTCACTGTAACGTTTGAACTTATTGTGCAGACTGGTGCGGTGAGCACTGTTCTCCAGTGATTCATTAATTGCTAAAACCCATAGTGAATGCCCATTGGGGGGTTTTCTACAACTGTACAATACAAGCTCTGCTGTTGTAATTTTCCACACTGGTGCTAATTATTTTTTTTCTCCTAACTGCGTCTCCAGCTCCACCAAGCACACTCCACTCAGGTGGGCCTCCTAGTTGAATGTCACATGAGTGACAGCAGAACGGCGTAAGTGAGGACGGGACATGAGAGAAGTGATTAAGAGCCACGACTGAATCATGTTCAACTTTGGCATTTTGTTTTATGGACAGAGATAGGCTAATAAGAAAAGGGATTATAACATTTGGGTTTGTTGTAAATTGAATAAGGGATCATGTGGCTGCAGCATGATCTCAATGTTAGCTTTCATACATGCAAGCAAATCACAGTAATTAAGAGAGGAGATTACTGTGTTTGCGCAAATTCAAGTATGGATGTTTTTATTGTTGACTGTAAAAAAAAAACCTGGGATTTGATCATCAGGATTGTTTTCGTTCTGATACTCAGTATGTGCGTAATATGAAATTAAATCTGACATGCTCCTGCTGACAATGTGTTCACGAGGAGTAGTGTTTTTAAGTGCTAGGCTAATGCTAGTATGGCTGCTTTGCATTTTGATAGGACTTGTTGATAATTCAGCTAACATGAGATGAACTCTGGAAGCAGCTCTGTCTGACGCCGCCAGCTGTGCAAATCAGGTCACATGCCATCATGTGATTTAGATTTTTCTTTTATGTTTTATGTATTGTTTGTATTGTGATAAACTTTTGTGCTTTATGGCTTTTTAGTCGTTTTGAATTTATAACTTGATATGTTCTTTTTATATAAAAAATGCTTTTTGCTTATCATTATTTTTATTTTCTTATTTTGTAAGAATGTCAATTTATCTTGATATTGATTGTACCTTAATGGATGGCAGATGAAAGCTAGCCTTCATGGATAACTCTGGCATATTATGTGTCGTTCATTGTCCCTTTTTGAAAGGGCAAAGCCAATTTTCTTCAGGAAAACAAAGATTTGATAGATAAGCAAATTCAACTGAATGACCTAGACCGGTTTTACAAGCACGGCATGCAAAGCTAGACCATAATTTTATTATATTTTGCGCACTCTTTATAGCTCCATGAATTACAGGCAAATTCAATAATGTTTTGTATAAAATGTCAGTGTATTGTCAGTCTAGGTTGTTGTCTTGTTTGAGGAAATGTGGTGGGATTGTAAACAGTGTGCCATCTATGCTGCATTGACACGTCATGCAGTTGACTCATTTGCTCTTGAACAGAATCTAACAGTAATATGCCAAACGTGTGCACCTTCGGATATGCCTTTAGTGTCTACGTCACATTCTGTTTGTTTTTATGGATCTTGCCCAACTTGCTTGTTTGCCCCGGGGGCGGTGGAGGAGGTGGGTGCAGTAACCCGCTGTGCCTCCATTAACCCCTGTTGCAAGTTGGCACGAGAGACAGCAGGATTTTCTAGAGATTAACAAGATCACAATCACAAGAGAATACAGATTGAGTTGTGCGTAAGACCACAATCCTCCTTAGTCGGTGGTGGAGTGTGGCCTCATCCCAGATCTGCTGTGTGAATTAGTCAGCGGCCACAAACCCTGCTGGGTCTCCCAACGTCAGACCACCTACCAAACACCAGAGCAGAACAGATGCTGGTGGACTCTTTGTTTCTCTCTGAATAAATCGATCTTGCAACGCGGCGTACCAGAAGATCATGTTGTTGGGGAAAGTGTTGCTTAGTTCGGAAAGATAAACAGGAAGAAACTGTGTGTGACATGCAAATTTAGGGTGTGTTGCTGCCATTACCTTGATTCTTGAGCAGTTATTCACTGGACAGGCAGCCACAGAGCTCCTTCATGACTGAACCAATCATGGACATGGACATGTTCTACAAACCAAATGACATGAGATGGATGACAGACAAAGTTCCACACATTCCACATTTCTGACTGTCATCTTGGTGTAGAAAAACCTTCAATATCAATGAATAAAATAGACCTACTGTTCTGACAGACGAGACATTTCCTGTTTATGACAATGAGCCATAGAGAAACTTTTTTAGTTAAGAGTAACATTGTCAATATCCACGGCTTGTAACAAATCCAAAAAAATCCTAATGTAAGCTCAGTTTTCTCAAGCAGTAGCAATAAATATCAGTCAGGATCTCCAGTTTACCATCATTCAAGTCAAACATAATGGTGTTTTTTGGTTTTACAGCCATTTGTGAGTTTTGTGAGTGGTGTGTGTGCGTCCAGGATGGTGGAACGCTCCACACACACACACACACACACACACACACACACACACAAGCCAAAGCCTCTGCTGAGCCCTGCAGTCTATTCCTGCTTCAGTGATTGTATTAGGCTTGATGCTGGATTAGCTCCCCTGATCTCTTTGTCTGATTTTGTTTGGTAAACTATTAATGCTCTGACCCTCTTCTACCTCGCACAACCTTTGCTGGCAATCCATTTACCCCATCTTACTGAGTTTGCAGATAGGACATTCCCCGATCGTCAAACTTGCTCCTGAGCTCCGTGTTTGTTTGCGCTCCCACCAAGAGGCACGGCTGGAAAGGGGCGCAAGGGGTGGGATGGGGGAGTGGGGGAATTGTGGGACGTAATCTAAGATTTGTCTAGATGTGACTGCAAATCAAAGGGGTTGAGAAACATCAAAAGAAGCAGAAGATCCATTTCAAAAAGAGGCCAGCCAGGAGGGGAGACCCTTACCACTGATCAGCGTAGGTGTGTGGGGTGTCAGTCATGGTCTTCTCTGTCAGATGTAGAGTACAAAGAGAACCACATCAAGGTAAAACAGGCCTCCTCTCCTTTGTACCTAAAGAAACCCAGGCAGAAACGTTACCCCAACCAGCCATACTGCGTCTGTCCAGCCTGTTTGGAGAAGAAAAACGTGGATTAAGGGCCTTCGCTTTTCTGTTACTTCCTCTCTTTCACCCAAGGACTAAACCAATAACCACTGTGTTTGCTTATCCAATAGACCAAACTGTGGCAATCACTCTCAGCTTGAGTGCGAACAGACTCCCTGCTCGCATCACCACACAAACAATCCCGCAGCTGCTTTCACTTCTGAGATCGCCGTCTCTGTTTGAAGTCTGACAGCTGAAATATGTTTTCTCCCGCGCTGTGCTATGTTATGATGATTGCTTTCACTCTGTCGAGGGCTAATGACCTATTCCTGATTCTCTCTGTAGCACATGTAAACTGTGTGCTTGGTAAAAAAAAGCTCTCTAAGAAACAGGGATCTGTGTCCAACTTGTCAGCGCTGACAAAGTGGGAATTCGAGGTCCAGAGCTTCAGAAGAGACAGTTGGAAAGCGACAGTCGAGGAACCGGATGCTGTTAGAACAGAAAGTAGTTGCAAAACTATTCATACCCCTGAAGTTTTCTGGGGGGGGTTATTGGGGGGTTTGCATTTTGCCCAGGAACTTTCCAAACCTGTGTTTTAATTAGTTTGAGACCTATGTAAAGTAATCCTTTCAGCTTTTACTGAAGTTTCAGCAGCAGTTCTGTTTGTCTTGCTACCACCTTTGCAAATCTAGATCCTGAATTTTTTTTTGCCCCAGCTCTCTATGCAAAATAGCTCAAGTTCAGACAACATCAGCAGGAATGTTTGGGGTTGTTTTGCGGCTGGAAGGTGAATATCTGCCCCAGGCTCAATTCTTCTTCAACCTCTAACAGGTTTTCCTTCTGTCTTCCTTGTTTTTAGTTCCATCCATCCTCCAATCATTCCTGACAAATCGGCGTTATCTAACAAAAAAAAAAAAAAAAAGTGACTAAACTCTCTTGGGCTATTAGCTAACCAGCATGTCTGGTTCTGTGACAGATGGATTTTGTATTCACAGTTTTGCTTCATTTGGCCACTTAAAAGCAAATTAACACAAACCTGAAGCTGGGAGTGTTTCTTCCCAGAATGACAATCTTAATCCTTGGAGAATAAAGGATCAGAAAATGATTTAACTTGTACGGGGGATGATGCTGCGTTCTGTACAATGACGATATTATCTATCCTGAATAACTGACTGAGGTTGGAGGTTTTGGACCGACTCAGTTTGTAGATGGGAACGCACAACATCTGCGTTGTGGTGGTACCAAAATGTTCCCAAAACTGATTGACTGATTGAGAATGGACTTTTACAAGAAACAGCGATTCTGTGTTTTAAAATAAATAGAGACGATCTTAACCACGCATCATTACATCACAATATTGCTTTTCAGATTGTAGTTTTGCTATTTGCTGATCACCTGTTACATAAACAGTGCAGAGTGTTAACTTCATTTAATACTAAAGCTTTCAGATGATTTTCAAAGCATGTAGGATACATGTACCTCACAGATTGACAACATGATGTGACTCCTACTGGACAGTTTGGGTACTACAGTGACTGCTACAGCCGTTCCTCTACAATTGGCATTGCTGTAAAGCAGCAGACTGCAGGCTAGCTGCCCTAACAGATAATCTGACAAATTAACCAGTTTAATATAATCTGAGTGTTGGTAAAAATACAATGTTGTGCACAATAATTGACATCTCGTGTGTTACTCAAAATCTAAATAACAGTACATGTTATAAATAGTTATTATCCCTGTTATCAATGGTAATTGAGTCACTTCATCAGCAGCAATTTCAGATTTTTGTTCAAAGTAAAGGGTCACAAAGCTATGGATGAACCGATATGAACATTTGGGTCAATGTCGATATCTGATATTTTCCTATCCTCTCAACACAGTGGAGAAAAAAAAATAAAAAATCTTTTTTTTCTCGCTGTCCAACACTAAATCAGAATAAACGTTTCCTGGTTTGGTTCAGCTTGGATTGTTATTATTTGTTAATTGCCAGAATAATGAAAGAGAAATACAGAAATGTTTCCTTAAACTCAGAAGTTTACACACGTCTGTATATTTGTCAGAATTGCCTTTAAAACGTATCATCCAGCTCAGACGTTTTGCGTTTCCTTTTCTTTGCGGGGTTTTTTTTCTTTCTTATTGTAGTTTGCTGGAATTTTGTCTCATTCCTCAAGACAGAGCTGCTTTAACTGAGTCAGCTTCTCGCCCTGACATCAGGGACTCCCAGAAACACTGACTTTGTCACTGACTTTGTTGTCCTGAAACCTTTTCATCGTTCATTTGGCTGCATGTTTTAGGGGCAGAAGACCCATTTGCACCAAATCTTTACATTCTAGATGTTTTGAGGTGCTACTTCAATATTTCGATATGTTTTAGTTTCTTTTTTTTTTTTTTAAATTTGTCATGACTCCTACTACTTTGTGAAATGGATGCTCCTCCTGCAGAAAAACACCCACACAGCATGATACTCCCACCCACTTTGTCAGCAGTGGTTTTGGCCACAGAATTGTTTTATAATAATCCAGTCTAATTCTTCTTGTTGAATCAGGAACACAAACTTTTACCTCCTGTCTGAGTCGTTGATGCAGTCTTGGAATAAGTCTGGTAGGCTGGAATCTCCTTTTTCTTTATCTTTTAAAAAATTCATTTATTATTATTGTGGTATTTACCAAATAGAAGGACTTTTTGTAAAATTGAGACATAAAATGTTCAATGTCAGAGAAATAATTTTAAAAAAAAGTGTGTCTTATACTGCATTAAAAATGACTCCCAACTGAATATGGTGGACTTTTGTAAACTTTTTTACAGATCAGTATGTGGGTTTTTTTTTAAATGGTGTCACATTATGTTTCTAATTAGGAAACTGTTCTTGGGTTTTCTTGTAATCCTGAAAGGTGAAGTCGTTCAACTCCACTGGCAGTTTCAGATTTTTCCAATGTAAAAATGTGATTTATAAGGTCACATTATAAATCACTAGGAGAGAAAGAAGCAGTCTGACACCCATTAGTCTTGTCTGAAACATTTACAGTATGAATATGTGCTCATTTATTCGAACTTAGCATTGGTTTCTGCTAATGGGTGAACCTGCTGATGGACAGAAAGCAGCTATAAAGTCCAAACTCTGGCCAAGACACAGACGTTCCCATAAATTCACTGTTACACAACCTAATGTTTGAAAGCAACAGAATATGAGTTGATGCAATTCTACATTAAATTGTCCACTTCTGTAACTTCGGTGCCGTGTTCGTCATCATCTCTGGTTAAAAATGACGCTGTAACTGAATCAGTATGAGTCTCATTATGGTTTGCAGCGTTTAGAGTCAACAGGAAATTCGTCTTCTGCTGCCTTTTTAAAGTCAGACCACTCTTCCCTGCGCTCCAAGGTGTGAGTTTTGACATACGTGAAGGAAATGTACCTGTAGGTGTGTGAGGACGGTTGAGCATTCCGTCCTCACGCCATTTACACTTTGACCTAAACCTTCTCAGAAACGTTCCTTTGCATAAGCTGTGGGTTCACTTTCTCTCTTCCATCTCTGAGGCGCACAAAATCGCTCACCGCAACAAAGCCACTTTCTTTCTGCGTCAACACATGCATGGGCACAAACCCGTTTTTTTCCCCCCTTCTTCTTCTGTTTTCTGAGGAGATAATCAGCCGTGAATGCCAATGAGTCACCTGGCTCAGGGCAGCGAAACATTCAGAGGGTAATTCACTGTTATGACTGGAATTCTGCCCTTCCCTGCACTCACCCTGACACCCTCTGGGGTTCAAAGACGGGGTGGTGAGAAGTGGAGGTGGCAGGGTGAGCTACGCGCCTTAGCAGGCTCATCCACGTACACTTAGGGGTGTCGTATTCGCTCAGATGAAACGTATTATCAATTACAGATCAAGTTTTGCCAATGAAATACTGTCATTTGTATTGAGGCTTTGATGGGAAAACTTACACTTCAAATCTCATTATGGTCTCATGTGTATGAAAAATTAATTCATACTGATGGCTGATGTTTTGGACACCCTGTGAAATAATTTCTCTCATCTGAAAAAAAAAAATCCACTTACCTTTAGTTGAGCCTTCACTTAGAAATTGGATTTTGAATAGTAAAATAAATCCATTGATTGAATTTTGAATATTCTAACCAAGATCACCACCGTGGCAATTCTGGCATATATATATATATATATATATATATATATATATATAAACACACGAACTGTGATTAGAATAGAACTGAATAGACTAAAGTGGGAGGCACATCCCTGCTAATGTGCTAATAGCAGAACTCATTTTTTGTTTAGTGCTAACACTTCTTACTAGCTTTGAAAATATTTAGTGCCCTTAGTTTCCTCTTGTTATCTTGTTACATTTTTATAAAGTGCTGATTTACTTGGCTGATTTGTAAACTATCAGTTAAATGAAGTTTGACATCTTTTTCGAGGTGTTTGACATCGACTTAAATTCTTCAAGTAGCGTGCGCACATTCAAGCTGTTATTTTGAAGTAAAAGAAGGCCGTTTACACAGCAGCTCTGTTTCCTCTCATGTTCTCTCTTCTTTTTTTTTTACCCTCCATTACTTGAAGAAATAACATTTAATAATTTAGTAATATGAATACAATATCTAGGGGCATAATAGAACATGTACCTTATCTCAAAAATCATTCTTACTTGAGATTTGTAGTTTTTCAAGGGCAAAAATAACTTTTATTCAAGTTAGCCCTTTAGCATTAGCTTCTGCTTCACATTGTGTTGGTGTAGAGCTTTAGCGCTCGCAGAGTCATTGTTTATGATTGGTGCTTTAGGGTTAGCGCAACTAGCATTTTAGTTAACAGTGTCCTGACAGATTTGTGGAAACACTCAGATTCTTATAAAAGTAAAAAAAATAAAATAAAATAATAAAAATAGGAAGCAATAGACTGTACAGCAAGGACAAATTCACAGCAAAGGACACAAATAATGTAGAGTTACAATGTAGACTGTCGTTACTGGTAGACCCTGTGTGGGACTTTTATACATAGACGTATACTCCCAACCACGCTGACCATATGGACTAATGAAGGCGTGTGCCAGTTACGGGTATCAAACTCATCAATGTTTAAAAAAGTTGACATTTCAAAAATTTATCAGTCTTTTTCTACAGACATACTGGGGAATGTAACAAAGTTTCTGGGGTTTTCTTTTAGCTCTATGTAGCACAATGGAGAGCTTCCCCTCCCCCACATGTTGGCAACCAGCTGAGTAAAAGAAGGCCTTTTCCTGGCTTTCAAATGAGCCAGGGAAAGGCCTGTTTGTAAATATTTCAAATCACTAAAACATCAACAGTGTAGGTGTGGAAATATGAACAACGTATCACCCGTCACATACATTACATTTGGCAAGCTATAGGGAAGTGTGTGTGCATGTGTGTGTGTCTGTGATTGTGTGTACCAGGTTTTCATATCCTTATGGGAACCTTTTTCTGTCTACAATGTGGGGTTATGGGGACCATTGCTCCTTGTGGGGACATTTCCTTGGTCCCCATGAGGGAAATTGTTGTTTTTGGGTCAGTGGTTAGGTATGTGATGGTTAGGTTTAGGGTAAAGGTAAAGGTAATGGTTAGGTATGTGATGGTTAGGTTTAGGGTAAAGGTAATGGTTAGGTATGTGATGGTTACGGTTTGGGTAAAGGTAAAGGTAATGGTTAGGTATGTGATGGTTAGGTTTAGGGTAAAGGTAAAGGTAATGGTTAGGTATGTGATGGTTAGGTTTAGGGTAAAGGTAATGGTTAGGTATGTGATGGATAGGTTTAGGGTAAAGGTAAAGGTAATGGTTAGGTATGTGATGGGTAGGTTTAGGGTAAAGGTAAAGGTAATGGTTAGGTATGTGATGGGTAGGTTTAGGGTAAAGGTAATGGTTAGGTATGTGATGGTTACGGTTAGGGTTAGGAATGGGGCAAGGGTTAGGCTGTAGAAATTAATGGAGGTAAGTTAAGTTGTTGACTCTACCAAAACAAATATACCAACTGATTAAGAAAGTCATATCAACCTGTTAGACTCCCAGCTCTATTCTTCAGAACTGCTGAAAAAAGAAAATATTCTGTGCAACTGGTATGTTTATTTAAAAAGTAGTCAATTATATTGGTCTTCCAGCTATATTTTTGCTAAAGTCTAATATAAAAATGTTAAAAACAAATATTATAGTTATGTAACTGTAATAATAAATATGTTATACGGTATCCATTTTGCCCCCTTTCAGATTTTGTGTCTGTTATAGACACGTAACGTTGCAACGTGACATCACACACACAAGATTCCACCAGTGAACATCACTGGTTTTAGCTGTGAAGTTGTCAACTTAACACACTAAATTTTAAATGTGTGATATGAAAAAGGAAGGCAATGTTTTGCTGCAGTTAACACTATAACTAGATAACAAGGTTCAAAGGTATCACATTTCACAGGTTGGTAAAAAGTATTAATAAAAAAATGGTGAGGGAGAGGGAGGTTGGTCAGTTACGCTAGCTTGACTTTGACAACCTTAAGGTGTAGATGTGCTGCAGAATTTGGTGTTTTGGTTCACTTGGGGGGGGGGGGGGCAAGGCGACCATAGTAAATGAGACATTGACCACCATGTTTGATGTGTATGATTTTGGTGATGCTTCTCATCAAAATGTAATGTTTGTTCAAATGTTGACTGTATGCTGTTTTTTTTTGTTATGTAAAGCACAATTAACTGAAATGTGCTATAAGAATTGATCTCTCTGACTAGAAATGAAAAGAGCAGGAGTTTTAAACAAGCTAATCAGCCACTGCTGTGTTCAGCCATCAGCCCGAAACGTGATTCTGCAAAGGGACAGAATGTGGGAATTTTTTGCGCGTTTTTTTGATGCCGAATTCTGATACATTAGTGGAGCTGTTGTCAGTCGGTTGCTATGGCAACATCTTCCAGTAATATACAAATGTGGCTACTTGTAAATAACTTCCAAAATACATGGGCCATCGGGGTTACTGCCAATTTTGAAATTACACATGTGGATAGATGATTAGGGTTATCACTTCTGACTCATACACTGTTTCACAGGGTTTTTATTCTTTTTTTTATATATTCTGTCTGTGTTGGAAGAATTAGTATTTGTGGGGGCATCTGCTTGGCTGGAGATCATGCTGCAGACTGACCTGGATGTGGCTTATACGTGCAGAAACATCTGGATTCAATCGGACGGCAGGGATCGGGCTCAGACATTGCAGGGTGAAAATCCCTCTGGAGGATTTGCCGGGATTGGCACGCTGCTTCACAGCGCTAAGCCTGTCACTAAACGATCCCAACTGGGGGTGGGCGGGTGGACGGGCAGGTGGGGGTTGTAACCGGGTTCTCCGTGGCAACGCCATCATCCCTCTCACGGCCTCGGAATGATACAGCTGTGGTTTTCCTGATGCAACAACTTCCAGTGGAGACCCCCCAAGGAAAGTTAAACTGCAACATGAGGGTCAAAGCTGTGTGTCTGTATAATGTTAATGTTTGATGATAATTAATATTGACTAGGGCTGTACAGAACACACATGCGTTTCATTACTAGTCTGATATCTATTTTGGGTTCAAAAGTTTGAAATGTGACACTTTAACAATATTGCCTCAGTTGGATAAGACCAGCCATTTCTATCATTGGCTCTTTATGTGAGCTATGATGGCTACTAACGTATTTCTCATCAGCAATGCTTTGTAGCATTTAATTGACTAAAAATCGAAGCTTATGTGACTTTGACCACCGATCCAGCCTCATCAAGAGAGATTCATCCCCAACAGAAACAACTGCTGGGATTCTGGTGGATAAACCTTCAACTTCCTACCAAGGTTTTCTAAAAGGCAGCCGAACTTGTCTATAAGAGTTGCTATCAGTCATTCACCTATTTATTTATAAGTTTCTGAGTCTGTCGTTTCTATTGAAATCACAGATCAGCAACATTTAGCATTTAGAAATGCGTAAATAAAGATAAACAGATTTGAGTTACTGTTGTAACTCAAATCTGCAGATTCGTCGATTCAAAATATTTAACTGAATTACACATTTAAATAATTCAAATCATATTTTGAAGTTCAATCCGATTTACTTCAGTAACATTTCTTTCAGTTCAGTACAGTCAGACTCAGTGCAGGCTTGCTCAGTCTATTACATAAATCTAATCCGTTGTAATACAGAAAGATTTCCAACAGCTTCAGACTAGGAATGTCACGATAATTATTTTTTTGTTCCTAATACTGATCACTTAATACTCTCGCGAGTTTAGTCCTATCTATAAAGCTTAACTAAGGAAGTTAAGCTAAACTTAAGCCTAAGAAAGCTAAACAATGTGTTATCTTTACCGACCTTAGATGTTCTAAGAATACTTCACTGAAAACATGCATAGCTTTAAAATTTGTCCTCCAAGATACATCAGACTCGACTCGTACATGTTACAGTATTCTTTAAATAAACATCTCAGTCCTGGTGATTTTGTTGGCTGTTGTTGGAATGTCAAGCCTCTGTTTTGATAGAACTCCTTGATAACTCTGAAAACCTGGGTTCTCGCATCAATTAAGATGTTGTTGAAATCTATTTAGGTTTTTTTTTTTTTTTTGGTCTATCCTCCTATTACAGCTAGGATTCTCAGTAGATTCAACTTTTCCTTACTTACAATAATATTTTACAGTAATTTCATGAAGCTGAACATGCTAATGTGAGGTTTAGCATGTTCACATTCTGATTTTGATAGGAATTGTTGATCAGTCAGGATGTAACTTATTTCTATTATTTTCAAACAAAACTTCTTCCAAACGTTGATCTGCTTCATCTTAATGGTTGTGAGGACCCAGTACAATAATCTGTCTCAATACTGTTGAGACCATGAATTTAAGTGCATTTTGGGGTTTCTAAATAAAAGAAGGACATTAAATATTGACTCCATAAGCATCAAGAGTAAACTTGTGACTTCAGTAACATTTGGAAATGTTGCTACCATGTTCCCTGTAAGAAGTGACATACAGTTGGAGATGTAACATTTTGAATTCAAATTCCATTGATTTGCCTTTTTTCTTAGCACTGAGTGGTGATGAATCAATCTTAATAAAATATAGTTCCTAACTTGCTTCTGCTCTGAACGCAGTCATCCATCGCTAATTTGTTTGGGGCGACTGCCTTCACATGTTTAGGATGAACAACCAAAAGCTAAGATTCACAGTTAAGTCGAGCTTCAACATGACAAAAATAAGTCAAATAATAGATGGTAAAATCCAAAAGAAACGTAGATTTGTTTTGGGGGAAAAAAACTGCAAGTCAATCAGTCTATGACTAGAGGGAAAGGTAAAGTTTTGTCTTAATATGCACTGTTGCCATACTCTACATTTACTGAGTTTAATAAACAGCTGGTTCCTAATTTAAAGCTGCATCTGGAGAAGCTAACCAAGCTGTCCGCCGTTAGGTCAAAGGTTAAACAGTGATGTGTTGGTCACAATCCGTTCAATCCCAACATCTCAAAATCCTTTAATCCTCTTCCACACTTCCTTCCGGAAACATTCAAATTATTCTTTAATGCCATTACCAGAAGATTACCAATCATTCATCTCTTTATCTCAACACATTAAAGCTCGTTTTATTGTGGTAAGTGCATCTATTTCAGGTGAGGTTAGGAGTAATCAAAGGAACCAGAAACTAATCTTTGAGTTTCAAATATACGACCTGTGAAAACACTGAAACACACTTGGCCTAATTGTTGCCTTTAACAAACAAAAAAAAAAAATAAGTAGGAGTTGAGGATTGCTGGGTAATTGGTTATTTGATGGTTGGTTGATAACCCAGAAAAATCACCAGAAAAATCACCAGTGAAATCACCCGGATGCTGAAAATTCTCTTATTCTTTTTGCTGCAAGTTGCAAACTTTTTATGAATGTTGTAATTAAACCGTCCTGTCAGCACTTCACTGGCCAAAGATATTTAACCTAGAGAGCGCTGTTAGGGCCTATATATCCATACTTCACACAGAGAAAGTAAACTACAAGCAAACCTTTGTCCAGCATTATGATTCAACAGTAAGAACAAGCAAGCATGGAGGAATTATTATATTTTTTGAAGACTGATTCTTTTTGTTGCCAAAGAAAATCCTCTGATTAGGAATGTCCCGAGGCGTGGTTTACAGTGTTTCTACAGCGATTCTGGGACGTTCCTCCAGCAGCCTGTGGTGAAGTAACTACTCCAATTGGCACTGATGATGTTGCCTCTTTGCCAGATTTATGCCAGTCTGCTGTGATCCACCACAGTGTTAATTAGACCGATGTGTGCCAATAAACTGATGGCTTTCATGATAATATCCACATTTTACTGAGGCAGTCAGAAGTAAGTAGGATTTAAATTTTTTTTTGAATCAGCTATAGTTTGTGACTTTATTTGAATCTCAGAGAATCCAGTATTTTTACGAGTGTTTGGTTATGCTTCCACAGTAGCTGTTCTAACATGGTGCACAACGTTCTTGATAGATGGTTGTGTTTCGTGAACCAGTAATCATGGTAATGATCTATTTGGTAATGACATCATCTTCACGGGACGAGACGATGCATGTTTTATTGGGTTTAAGAGATTGAGAAACGATTTTACCCAAATTTATGAGAACATTTTAATGAATAGAAGGTTTTATATTACAAACTGCTTGAAAGACAATATGAGTGTTTCAGGTTTGTTTCACCCTGAGATTGAGGCTGTTATGCATATTTTATATGAAATTCATGCAAAGAACTTAACGCTGCTTCCAAAAGCTAAATATAAAGCTTTATAAATCTCTCAACTGTGTTTAAAAGAATAAGCATTGATTTGTCACAATAAATATTTTAGATCTTGTACCAGAGATAACAGAAAAGGCTCTTTTGTTTTCTTAGAATCTAGCTGTTAGCTGCTAACAATGCAAATTCTTAGTTAATTCTAATTAGCCGAGAATTAGCATTTTTAGCTGATGCTTAGCTAATTCTAAGCTGAGAATGCTAAGACTTTGTATTCTTAGCTAAGAATACGAACTAAGCTAACGGTTAGCCAGTCAGGGTTCTATCTTGTCCGTCTCTCTGACTGTTCCTTCTTTGCCTTTACAGAACTCAAATAGATTCTACATAAAGTATTTAAAAATTCAATGAAAACTTCTTCAGATTGCTTTTAACCAGATTTTAGACTAACGGTGAATCTTTCTGAGCCATCACCAACATCATCATGGCATCAGAACTTATTCTTATTAACATGTGACACGTTGGCATGGTTTTTGCAGAGCAGATACAGATTATACTCACATTTGAAGATATCAACTTTTGCATCTTTAACAGGATAATGTCATACCAGTCCCTTCAACTCTTAATAATTGGGCAGATGACCTGACGGAAGTGCCTGATTGTGTTTACTGGCTTATTTATCTGGCTTGTCAACAAGTCCAACTATGAAACTTGTTTCTCAGAACCAGAGGATTCTTCCGATCAGTCGTAGCCCAAGGTATGGGTCAAGGATTTCCATCCTCCCAGAGCTTTAGCGGATCACACCTTCTGGGCTTTCAGTGGTTGCTTCCAGCTGTATTTCGCTTCATTCCAATCCAATGTAAATCAGTAGAAGTGAATCCACTGAGAACAGAAGTAATCCATCTTTAACCAGGAACAGCTGAAGCGTCGGGTTGGGTTGCAGAAAGTAGGCATGTTCAGATATGTTCAAACTTTGAAAGGATGTTCAACTTTCCTAAATTGTTGCACAAGCATAAATTTTGAGGAAGAAAAAAAAAAGAAGCATCTGTTTAACAGTCACAATAAGCTTTAACTTTTCCAAAAAGAAAATGTTGTAATGATGGGGTCGATTTCGGTGAACCGTTATGTATCCCAGCACATATTGTGTTGAGATATAATTTTGTTTGGTCAGTTTGGACATTGTCATCAGTGTTTGTCATGTTAGACTCTCATAGGGTTGATAACCGTCTGCCATGGATCTCCTGGGAGAATCAGTGAAAACAGGGAACACCTGTTTGGGGAAACTGCAGTGGAAACCCTTTTTTCGCATCAGAGGAGTCACATGATCAACAGGCGGATGTTGCTACTGGCAGAAACAGCGAAGAAAATGGCAGGAAGTGGCATTAGGATGATGGTTTGTTTTTGTTTTTTCCAGAAATGTGCAGCTGGTTCCACCAGAGCTCTCACAGCGTCACACAGTTTAGGAAAAGCTGTGTGTCGTTCCAACGTGTTGAATCTATAACTGTAAAAAGTCAGTCTAAAATTTGCCCGAAACACCAAATACGTAGCCGCTCCAAAGTAGGCGAAGCTTGTTCTTCCAAGACACCAACGTTTCCTCTGATTGGCTGATAGATGATGAGACGTCATGACTGAATTATTAATTAACTGTTTTCACTTATGATTTTTAATGACTTATCGCATGAGCAAACATGTTCACTTGTGATTTAAAGTTCATTTCTTTTCAAATGGAAATGCTGCAGTTGCACAATTGTGTTTTTCCGACATTAGGAGAACATAGGCGAAGATTTGAGCACTTTTGTAGTGGAGACACATTTACTGTGTAGGCAGACAGAGCCAATCACAGGACAGGATCCTTCCCTTCACTCACTTTTACTTGCGCTGGCCTTGAAGTGAGGGATAAAAAACAAAAGTAGATTATATTGGAAGAAAAAAAGACATGAATCTTTTGCTGTACTAGTGCAAACAAGAAAAAAAAATGTTGCACTCACTGGACTGGCACCTGTACTTCAGAGCATGTGAAAGGTACACTGACTTCACTGGAGGAGTGGTGATTCATTCTGTAGGATTCAGCAAACACTTGAGAGCTACACACAAGCATCCCGGAATCACACACACACACACAGATTGATGACATGATGCGACTTGTGTTGCCACCGGCGTTACAGAATCCGGTAAATTTCGTATCTACAACAGCAACCGCAGGAATTTGCAAAAAATATTTCTCAGTGTGTTTACAATTCACTTGGAAGGAAAAACCCCAACGTTTGCTGAATGAAACCACAAGACTGGACATTTAGAGTTTAGCTGGTGTAAGTGAACTGGCTGCAGAAGTGAAAGTTGTGCGACCTGCTTCAAGTTGCTCGGTTGATGGATTCTTCCACCTGAATTGCTCTGCAGCTCCTCCAGAGTTTCCATGGAGATCTAATTACCCTGATTAATGCTCTGCCAGCCTACATTGGTAAGGTTGTAGTTTACTGTCGTCCCATTTTGAGCAATAGGACTGAACAGTGTTATGTGAGAAATTTAAAACTTTGCAAATAAACTTTCATTTTACCAAGTAACAGAAAATGCCAAACAACAGTAAAGGTATGCTGTAAAGGAGCACTCCTATGTAAAATCTACCTTTTATTAGCTATTTGTCATGTTACTATGTTATTCCCTCATCAAAAGGGTTAATAGAGGAGCCATGTTGTGATGACTTCCTGAAGGCGGAGTTTCAAAAAGAGCAGGAGCTTCTTAAAGAGACAGAAGCCCAATTTCAAGGCGAAGCAAAACTTATTTTAAGTCGTATTTGATACATGCAGCACTTTTATAACAACTGAAGCTAGCATAGCTACTTTGATTGTGCTATGAAATGGCAGTACGTGCCTGGAAAACACTTAATGCTGCCCCATTAAGACCTAACAGGACAGTGAATACGTGTGACCAGCATGCTTACAAGATACAGAGGAGATTTCAACCAGTAGTGTAAATTTAATCTACACTATTTTATGCTTGATCTGAAACACTGAAAACAGCTCAAGCATAAAATAATGTCACTCTCATGTTGCATTGCACACAAACACACCGCTAGCTGAGAACGTGCCGTTAACTTGTGATCCACATCGTCCAACAATGCTTCGAAGTATTTGCGTGTTTATTTTATGGCACGTTCCACTGGCGTTCTCCGCAGAACGTGTCGGCACATGCTAAACACCTCACCATATCAATGTTTGATCTGCATAAACCCAGGAACCCGAGTTATGTCACCTCTCATTAGCCAAGGCAGCGCGGTGGCGAGGCCGGTACAACAACTCAGGAAAACCTGTGAGTGTTCTTGCTAACACGTTGCCACCTTAAGGGTGATTATCTGCATCAATCCTATCAATTAGGTGTTAAAAGCTCACATGGTGTGAAGCTACAACATTAGCCTCTAACCTATTACATGCCTGAGACAATGTTGCTACAGCACCACATGCTCTTCTCTCTTAGGTGTGTGCGTGTGTGTATGGAGCCTTGGTGTGTGGAGGGGTTAATTGAGGCCTTACCATTAAATGACCATAGCAAAGCTTTGAATGCAGTTAGAAATCCTGGCGTCAGCGTTAAGTCTCACCTCTATTTAGAGAACTAACTACAAGTGGAACAGTTCTGAGAGTTGCTACGGGAAATGAGTGAGGCGTGTTGGAGGTGTGAGGGGAGGGAAATCTAATTTGTTCAGATTAAAGACTAAAGTTCTGCTAATTAATGGCCTTCTGCTTTAAGTTTGGGTTTTACATCCTGTGAGTTGACGTCAAAGTTATTATAGTTAACCAAAACTAATGAAAACTGAAATGTTCATTAGTAAACTGTAATTAGTTGGGAGGAACTATACTAACTTTAACTATATTGTGCGTTTATAAAAAATAATTAAAACATACTGAAGGTATAGACATAATATTCTTTGTTTTGGTATTTATGCACTGCAAAAAACTGAAATCTTAGTAAGATAAAATAACTTAAATTAAGTTATTTTATCTTGCTTGTTTTCTTCTGGCAAATCATTTTTCTCACCAAGATGTTTTTATGTTAGAATATTTTTCTTATTTTAAGTGTTTTTGTACTTACAGACGCTGATTAACTCGCCTCAGCATTTTTATTCCACACAAGGAACTATTTTCTTCTTAGTTCAGCTATCAGCTCTCTAAACAGTTAAGTACATTTTTAAGAAAATTGAACTTTATCCCCAGATAAAGAGTGGAATAGAAGAGAAAAAATTATGACTGTATGAATCCCTCAGAATACTAGACTTAATGGCTTGCTGGTTCCTGGTGAGGTTGAGTATTCTTCTTCTTCTTTAAATCTGTGAATGTACAGATACACCAACATATGTATAAATCAATCAAAAATTTCCAGTCAGCTAAGTTGATGCGTTTTCTATGGTAGGTACTTCCATACGGTCAGTATCGTACCTACAGCAAACTGCGGTCAACTGTTTGGTATTTTCTTGTTTTGCTCGTCTTGACCTGAATCTTCTTAGCAGTTTCTCTAAAATCTAGTTGTTTAAAACCAGGCTGTACAATTTGTGGCTCAATTTTTCATTTTCCAAGCTACAAAAATCGTTGAAAATTGAAAAATGGCAATCAAGCTCTTTGAGTTGTATTGGCTGTAGGTGTTCGTTGTCAGGAAGAGTCTCTTTAGTAAGTGTGGAAGGGAATTGAATAAACACTTTGCAGAACCAACGAAAGCTTGTTTTAGTTATTATTCATGTTGTTTTTAGATGTGTAGGTAAACTCTCCTTACCTGCTCATTTTCACATATTTTCCTGTAAGTCAGATAACATTGTACGATTAGCTTGGAGTTCAGCACATCCCAGAATGCTAATCTGGAGGTGGATCCGTTTCTTCCCTTAAAATCTAGTTTGTGTGCTGTACATGTACCGGATATGCGACCATATATTAGCAAAGTTGGAGAGCTTTCATTGCAAATGAAGGTCTCTCGTCTATAACATGCTGACAGTAAGAGATGGTAAGTCAATTCAGATTTGCTAATTGTCATGCTCTGTGAGGAGGTGAACTGTTATTACCAAAACAAGCCAGTAATGATGTGGTTTCTATGCAATTACAAAATTAACAGCACGGTCAGAACACACACTGTGTTGGTCTGTGGTAGCCACTAAGCACCTCTTATATTAACCGGTAGAGTGTGTTTCAGCGATGTTGCTGTTGTAATTGATGTTGTTTGACTCTGTTTTTTTTCTCTCTTTCTGCAAGTGTAGAAGCAAACTGGTAGAATGTTTTATTGTGTTCTCTATTATTCTCTCCTCTAGTCCTTCTTTCCCTTTAAACCTTTTTCCCCCTCTATTCCGTTCCATCTCCATGTTGATTATTTGAAATACACCCAAATCAATTTCTAGTTTTTAGTTTCTTCAATATTTATTTATACATGTCAAGTGAAGTCAAGCTGTAACACTGCAGTTGTGAAAGTCAGTCTGTTGGCACTCCCACTGTGCATGTTGCGTTTAGCAAAGAAATATGTAATAAAAATCCAGCGTTTGAATTTTCAGACATGACTTTTTCTTTTAGACGTGAACATCCAGCCATTTATCTGAATGCAGCGTAATGTCAAACAAATAAATGAAATGTCATAATTAAATTTAAAGTTCTTTGCAGACGCAGTCACATCGCTTGAATCCTTTCATATTTCATCACTATATAACTACAAACGTCACGATGTTTCATGAGACGTTTATGACTGACCAACACTAGGTGGCGCTTCATTTTGAGGTGTGAGGGGGAAAAATGCATTCAGAGATTTCTACGTGTTGACATCAATCTAAACAGACTTTCTTCCAGGTTTTTTCCTGTATTTTCTCAGCCTCTTTGCTGTTTCTGTCATTAATGTTCTTTTTCCTGGTCTGTCAATCCACCTGAATGCTGGGCTGGATTGTATTTAGGGGTCTCAGACTAAGGAGGGAAGTTCAGTTTTTCTCAGTTATGTGCCACTTTGTGAGAATCTCACATAAAATAAAAGAAAGCTGTAAATTCTGTTTTCTATTTTTTCGTCGCGGTAACCAGTGTTGAGGTGAAGAGAGTTGACGTCAGACAAGTTGCTTTCATCTCCCCTTGTTTTATTGTTGGATTCCTTTATCTGCTACTTTAAAAAAAAGGTAAAGGTCAAAGGTCCTACTCTGACAATCTTACGTAGAAAAGAGTTTTGAGTCATTTCCACCTGAGCAGCTGGTCCTGTGCCTCTCGTGGTCGTGAACAAGCCGGGTCCTTTCTGCTTTGTCTCTGCTGCCAGGACCTTTCTAAGCTGCTTCTGTCAGAAGACAAATGGTATTTAAAAAGGCTGCTCAGCAGATGGCTGAATGCTTTTGGTTGCTAAATGTCCTCCTTCCTTGTGGATCAAGTGATGATTTATTCCAGTTGTATTCTATTTTATGTATTGTTTTATTTTTTAAGTATTGTGTCAAAGGAATGATTGGTGAGAGGAAAGTAAACCTGAGAATCCAGCATTCAGTGACAGAGCTGCAGCCTCTCCTCACCCTGCAGAAAACTCTCCACACTGTCAAATGATTTAACAAGATTAAATATATTTATTGGGACTTTGATGCAATAGGCCAACATTTAGTTCTATTTAGTTGTATTTTGTTATTTCTTCCCAAAGGGGGATTCGTAACGTTTCTCATCTCATCTTGTATATATATTTCTTATTGAATCGTCTTTGCTAATGAAAAGCGTGATGTGGGTTTGAACTCTACGGTGGCCTAGAGTTCAAACCCTCTCTAGGCCACCGAGAGAGGTGGCCTAGAGAGGGCCACCTCTCTCTTGGTAGAGCCTCAGCGCAACAAAAGCCACAATGGCAATGCTGAAACAGAATTGATACTTTGTCATCAATTTTTCTTTAGGATCTCTTCCATTTTAAATTCTGTTTAGTATGACTTATATTTTCGCAAGTATCTTTAGCATAAAACCCGTTTTAGCATAGCTTTTGGTTTAGTATAAAATAATTTCACCATTTTTGGGATAAAATCGGTTTTAGCACAAGTTCTTTATTAGTTTAGCTTTCATTTTGGTATAGCTTCTGTTTAAGCATAAATTTCATGCATGTCTTTTTATCATATCTTCCGCTTTAACTTGAATTCTGTTTTAGCCTAAAATCTGTTTTAGCATAGCCTGAAATCCTTCTTAGCATGAAACACCTTCTGTTTTAGCATAGCTTTCATTTTAGTACAGCCTCCCCTTTGGCATAACTTTAGTTTTTGTATAAATTCTAATTTGGCCAAAAATCTGTCTTAGCATACCATGAATTTAATTTTAGCATAACTTCATTGTGGCTTTTTACCATGGTGTTGCGGCTTTTGCATTTTTCTGACCCTTCTGGGCCACCATAATGTTTCATTGAGTCAGCTTAAGAAACTCAGGTGCCTTCAGAACGCTCAGCCTCTAAACTTAGAGTCCACCTGTGTAATTTGGTAACTGTGATGGAGCTGCAGAGATCCGCAACTCAGGCAGGTTAAGCTGTCAAACTGGAAAACTGATGAAAAAAGTATGCTATTTTTCACGGTGACAAACTTCTGACCTTTTTTGGGACGTTTTATGACTCGACTAGAAAGAGAAGTCAGATAAAAATATCTCTTTTTCAGCCGTGGCACATTGAACTCAGGATATAGCTTTAGCTCCATTTACTATTCATCAAGCTTTAGCTGGAGAGCCGCCATGGAATAATCTTCAATAAGGTCTGTGCTTCCTTACAAATCAAATTAGCATCACGGTTCACAGTAAATTAATCCAAGTCGTCTGTAGTTAGGCCGGTTGATGGGATTTCAAAGGCCCGTTTTCCGGTTTCACCCAGTTCTGGGACTATTTTCAGGTCTCTGTACCATCTGAATATCACATGAAAAATACATTTTCCCCAGAACAATTATCCAGTTAAGTGTGGCGTACACGGCTATTATCTTGTAAACAAGGTTTTCTGAAATCACTTGACGGTGAAATGTGAGGGACCTCCTGACAGTTAACTGGGCCTTTAAGTGATTCGTCTTGTTTCTGTTTGCCTCTTATGATTATATAAATCATGTCTTTGCCACATTTCCTCATGAAAGCAACAAACAAACACTGGAACAAGGCAACATTTTGGCTACCTCTACAATTACCATGCCTTTTTCTACTGCAACTCATTGACCAAAGAATTTGATTTCAATACTTTTACACACCAGTTAGTGTTAAGTCTATGTGCAGCCTTGATGTAGACATAATTTATAATGAGGTTGAAAATATGACATTGAAATTGTTGAGTGACATCCCATTCGTGGCTTCAGCTCCTCTGAGAACAATTTCTGGGGGAAAGACTGACGTTTGACAAGAACGACTGGCCTGCAGTGTCCGCTCTAATCCATCCCTAACATGCTTTGTTGGTTTGACGTCAGAATTCTTTGAAGGCCAGTCGGTTCTTGAACAGCATACATGCTCATCCGTGTCTTCGGGGGTCATGCGTTGTGCTTTGGCGCAGAGTCCCGTTGGAGCAGAAAGGAGCCTTCCCCTAAATCCGTCCCCAACGAGTTTGAAGCACAAAACTGTCCAATGTACCAATGTTTTGCTACAATGAGCAAAACATTAAGAGTTTCAGACCAAATTTTGATTGAAAAATGTTCAAATTCCATGACCGTTTTGGAAACCAGGGTTTCTGAAGACCTGGTGTACCACAGTCTGTCCAACACACCTAAATCAAGTGAATGGTTCAATATTAAGGAATTAATTTAGTCAATACATAAGCTGTGTTTTATGGGACACATCTAAAACAAGTGAATATTCCTGTTTTAGTCCTGAGGAACATCAGCGTTTGAGGACTAGAAGTGGACACCAGAAGTTTAAACATATTTTCAGCTACACAAATGTTCACGGAGTTCTCGATGGATCTATCTCAAGTCAAAGGCCACTTTGATTTTAGACTGCATCCATATCTTCAGATCAGGACTGTATATTGAAAAGGATCATTTTCCAAGTATTAATTCTTAACTTGTTTCTGTTCTCATCCGACTTTGATAGAATATTACCAGATGGTCGCAAGTTGCAAATGAATCATTTCCATTTGCGTCCACTAGACTCAAATAAACAAGAAAAAACACCATTTTATAATGTTTAAAGAAAATTAAACGCTTTGGGTGTCTGTAGGTCCTACTAAGAGATTTATGTCTCAAAATCCATTTAAACCATCTGGCATCTGTTTTGATGCATTTGGCGATTATTTAACATCCAAATTTGGTTTAAAGTCATTTATTGGAAGTGATTGATAAGCAGGAGAAAATATTCTATGAAATTATTTTTGTTACACAGCTGATGTTTTGAGTTTGTTAATCGTTCCTATCATTTATGCTTGATTTATAGATTATATTTTAGATGATAATGAATTACTAGTATTAAGCATGAGTTTAGTTTAGTTTAATTTATTCTGTATTGATCAGAATTATTTATAAGCTTAACATTGACTCATTTCTAAACACAAATTACTGCTTAGTGGACATTAAGCATCAATATTGATAGCATGGAGATGGTAGTTATTAAGATGGCAGGAGTGAATTTATGTATCGTTTATATTTTAAGTTGTACATTTTGCAAGTAAAATTAACATTTAAATATTTTACCTACCTTGGTTTTGAAGCTGTGGATGGGTATTGTCACTTTGTGTTTCACTTTGATTGCTTTTGAAAGCAAATATGGTTATATTAGCTTATATAGCCTTATTTATTCCATCTACTGAATAATGAAAACCTATATTACAACGCACGGACGTTAAAATCACGTAATTGTTTTCAAGGATCACTGCTCAAAATGAGAACTGATGAATAACGACCTGAGTGGCTTGACAGTAAAAAAACAAAAAACATATTGTTCCTTTTGAAGAAGAATATTTCCTTTGTGGTGTCCTACAAGCCCCAAATATTAACTGTTAGCTTTGATTCTGCACTTTCTGAAAGTTATAAATACTGAGCACTTAAAATATTTATTTCCTTTCTTTTTGTGACGTTTTTGAAGTGAATGCAGTGATTATATAGTGGTTCCCTCATTATAAGAAGATTCAGTGTCTAAATCTAGAGATGAAAGACTCTTCGTGTTTTCAATCTTACAATATTTACAGATGCCTGTTTTTACTTATCTTGTTTTTTGAAAGTTTTATGTGTTTTCATTTCTGGCCCTTAAGGCAGAAAGCTTGGACGCTGCTCGTTAATGGAGATGAATGACTTCAAAGCTCATGATTCCAGACGCTTGTTTCATTAGATTTCTGTTACGTTTTGAATAAGGATTAACAGTGGTTGTGAATTTTTACTTCTTTTTTTTTTTTTAAAGTCAGATATGTTGTTTCCAACACCTTTCCTTGAATTCAAAAATGTAAGATTCAAATTTCTCAGAACCAGAACACATGTAAACAAACTTTCAGCAGGCGAGATTAAGTAATTAAAAAAAAAACAATTACCTGACGACGTCACTTAAGATAACTAAGATTTAACTGACTACAAAAGCAGGTCAAACTTTAACTTAACTCGAGTTGATGCAGTGTATTCTGATAATATTGTTCTGGTTCTGCTCGTTGTGAACACTGTGCTGAATTGAAAGCATTGTTCTGTGGGAAACAGCGGCAGACGACGCTACTTAAACTGGTTAAGATGCTGGAACTGACAATGTCAACAACCTCTTTAAGAGAGCTAGCGGGCAAAATGTTTTTCAGTTGAGGATGTTTCATGGAAGTGAGGTATGTCGCACAAGTTGCCACATGTTAATTCCCAAGCATGTATGCTTAGTCGAAGGCACGTCCTCGTGCCGCGAGTCTTTTGGATTTGTGTTAAAAATCTGCCGTTTTAAATGCTCTTGAAGCTGAAGTCACCTCTTATCTTGAGAGTTATTAAGCCATGCAAATCTTTCGTTCCATGTGATTCTCTTGCTTTGAAAATGAAAAAGCACAAAGTCGGTTTGATGATGTTAAAGGTATTCTGAGCCCCATTTTGCATGATCTAGATTTAATACTACTTATTGGAAAACAAATAAGGAAGTCAGACCATTGCTAAATAAATAATGCGTTTTCTTAGAGATCTGACTTACAAAAGTAATTCTACCCTCCATGTTGCCTCATAGTATTTAAAAGACGAACACAAAATAGTGTGAATTTCTGAACTGGAAAGAAAGGATCTCACGTTTATTACATACAATGATATGACAATTTAACCAACATGGGAAAAATGTTTTGCTTTAAGTGAAATCATTTTCCAGTGGAATTAGTTCTTTTTCATGAATATTAAGTAATTATTGACTTAAAACAAGCTCCTATTTCTTGGTGAAAAGTTACTTGTAGCACTAGAAACTAGACCAATAAATAGACTCTGCTCAACAATTGGCTCAGTAGAAATTCTTCCAGGTGAATCCAAGTGAATCGGAGAAAGCTCAGACTGCCTGCGAAGCGTGATTTTAATCAAGCGCAATAGCCAGACTAGTTGTAAAGCTATAAAATGATACAAGAGGTACAGTGCCTGAAAAAATGAAAATCCCATTTGGACATATTAAGGATACAAACCTTATATCTCTTCTCTTTTTTATGTCTTCACAGATTTTGCAGGTGAATCTAGTGATGTCCATCCTGCTGTATGTGATGGCCCTTGTGTACCTGTATGGTATTCAAGCATCCAGCATAAACAGCAGCCACAAGGGACAGCAGCAGCACCCGCCGAGCCCCGACCCGTTGAACTCCCTCATAATCCAGCTGCTGCAGGCCGACCTGACGAGGGAGCGGAGCCCGGGGAGCCACCGGCAGCAGGTGAGAGGCAGGGACGCCAAGCACCACGACCCCGTCCTCCCCGTTTCGGGGCCAAGCTTACCGTTCAAGGACCAGGAGGACGGCGAGCCGTGGGGCGCGGGCGGCCGCAGCGGCGGGAGCAGCGAAGGGGCCGTGGAGCAGCAGGTGACGCTGGTGAACTCTGACCTTCTGCGGAACCACAAGAGATACATTTCACCGCGGGTGGTGCTGAGCGACCGGCCGCCGCTCCAGCCGCCGCCCCTGTACCTGGCGGACGACTTCGTGAGCGGCGGGCCAGAGGGAGCGGCGGCGGCGGGGAACAAAACGCGGAAGAAGCGGCAGGCCGAACACCGGAGTTACCGCGGGGAGTATTCGGTTTGCGACAGCGAAAGCAAGTGGGTGATGGACAAAACCAGCGCCATGGACCTGCGGGGAATCAACGTGACGGTCATGGCCAAAGTTAAAACCTTCGACAAGCGGGAGGTCAAGCAGTTTTTCTACGAGACGAACTGTCGAGGCGAAGAGGAGCCGTCCAGAACCAAAGAAAGGCAGTGCAGGGGAATCGACGAAAAAAACTGGAGCTCGCAGTGCAAGACGACGCAGACGTTTGTTCGCGCGCTGACGCAGGACCACAGCGGCATGGTGGGCTGGAGGTGGATACGCATCAACACGTCCTGCGTCTGCGCGCTGTCAAGGAGAAAACGCAAGACGTAAAAGAAAAGAATAATCCAAGTTTCTCTCAACCAGAACCAGTGGAGTTCCACTTCTTCTTCTTCTGGGATTTTTTATTTCCACAGCAACACCGCGCCACAGGATTAGGTGCGGCGGTCGCGCGGACCACGACGGTCTGGTCCAATCAAAACATCCGAAGAAGTCTGGGGTCCGTTTGAATGCGATTTCAAACGAATGTGCTGCAACGAAAGAACTCCTCCGAGAGGGCGAGGACTGTACATATAAATTATTTAAATTATATGAAATGCATGTAGTGAATACATGGTTATCTATCTTTATATGATGTATGAATATATTTGTGTTATTTATTGACAGCAGATTCCTTAAAATGAAAATGAGAAGAAAAATAAAAAGAAGAAGCGAAGCGTAAACCTGACTTTAAGACGATAAAGCGAAGCTAGGGGCTGTAAAGGTGCTTCACAGCGAGACTTCGTAAGTGCCTTCACTGAAGTATGAGTAGCAGGACATGGCGGCCACGGTGGCCGTAAACGTTTCGGCGACGAGTCCGTAGTAAGGCGACCCATCGGCAGAGTCCCGCCGACCCGACACGAAGCCCGCACGAGGCCAGCGACACGCTCAGAGGTTGCTAGGCAACCAACATGCACGATGTGTAACAAGAAATCTTTTCCGTGTCTTCGTCGACCAGCGGTCAAGTTTCGCTTCCTGTGGTTTCATTTGTTTTCATCCTTTGAATAAAAAGCCCATATATCCCAAAGTTGGAAATTTTATATTTAAAAAAATAATAATGTTAAGACCCATTTCAAATTGTTACAGTGCCAAAGATTAGATAACATGTGTAAGAGGATAATAAATGTCTTTATTCTTCTTTTCACAGCTTACCTTCTGAATCTGTTTTGGTTTCAGTTTTCATGGTTGGTCGAAGTGACTCGTGTTTGGTTTTACGCAAATGCCACTTTGCAGGTTTGTCCATTTTGAACAACATCGTTTCAGGGCCAGTTGGCGGTGAGCCCGTTTAACACCTGATAATTTTATATGAGTAAACATTTTAAATATAGCTGCTTGAACATAAAACAGAATACCTGAGTTAGCCAACAGGCTAACAGTTACCCACAAGGGAGAAATAGTTTTGGTCATTTAAAACAACTCAGACTGAAAACACGGCATCAGCAGGTAGCAATGAGCTAAACGTTTACCTTGTTTCTATGCCTGAAGATGATTCTGCCATTTTGGATGCCAGTGAAAATTCTGAAGAAAACATGGCCGTTGTTTGGTTGAGAAAAACTGAAAAATGTAATAGTTTTCTATCTCCTGGATATAGCCATAATATTAACTAATTAATTAATTAGTTAATATTAATTTGTAATTGTGCTGTCTGACTAGCTGTCTCTTTGTGACACCATTTAACAGTTGAATATTTTTAGTGGGATTGAGATTTTTTTTAACTAAAGGTTGGGTACTATCCTGAACAACACTTAGTCTAATGAACATAAAACGAAAACTGAAAGGAGTCTGCATAAAGACTAGAAAGATCACTGGGATTTTTATTTTTTTACATGTTGAGAGAAGTGCTTCTCCTCTAACCTCTCAAATGTATATTCTGCATTTGCCCAAAAAAAAAAAAAAAAAAAAGTTTTGTGCTGAACTACTGTTATGATGTCAGCTTCTGGATTTCACATAATGGCACACAGGACCTTTAGTCCTTTAGTAAAAGTTCATTTCAAACATTACTTTTAATCTGACAAATGAGACTCATCAGGATTTATAATTATTAATTTATCCAACATAACAGCATTTGGAGTTATGATTTTCAACGTTAAAATATGTATTTCTTTGTTCGGAAGGTTTGATTCAAGCCTGCATAGCAGTAACACATGAGGGTTTATTTAAAGAACTTATGAGAATAAAAATAGTATGAATCATCCGCTCTGATGTTCAGTGATAAACATAAACAGTGAATTCGAACTCGCAAAGTTACACAGAGTTCTGCAGCACAGAAGACATGCGCTGAGGGGATTCCCTTCAGAAACACGCTGAAAGATTCATTTCTCACCTTGTTTACGTTGTTAGGATTAAATCTCACATCTTAGAGTTCACAGGCCAAAAGAGTTTATGTGGTTCCTTACCTTCAGGGAACTTCATAACAAGCACAGGTGTGTGTACAATCCTGAGTATTAAATTGTAACACAGAAGAACAATCAGGTCATTTTTAAGACCAAATTAAAGACTACCAAGACCAGCAGCTCAGCCAGTGAGACTCTTTGTTTTGCTCTCAAAGATTATGGCGTATTAAAGCCATTTTAGATAGAGAAAAAAGGTAGGTAAATTTTCTCAACTGAGATTGATCGCAGAGATTTTCTAGCGTAAGGACATTTAGGAGCTTCAAAAGTCAAAAAAGTTTGGTATTACTGGTAGACTTGGTATCGATGTCGTAGATATTTTTGTATTGATCCGCCCACCTCTGTCAGTGGAAGCTGGCGTTACTCATACAAAACCATGCATTATTTCCCTTCCAGTTCACAATTATGTGTTAATTTGTTATATTAAATCTCAACAAAATATGTTAATGTTGATTAATAAGGCCCTATTAAATGTAACATCATTTTAAAAGCAGGAGCAAAGTTGATTTGTCAAACTGGGTAATAGTACAATTAATCATGTTGGCAACTATGTGAGCTCATGATGCTTTTACTTCAAAAAATCTTACCAAGTGTTTTTGGTCTAGTTTTTAGTGCAAGCATTGATGGTGACCACCTTATGCCAAATGTTACAAGTGCAGATGAGCTGTTGATGGGTTTATAGTACTTTTGAATTAATCCATAACAAAAGTTTGTTTAAAATTTATTTGTACTGGCATTGATTCAATAAGATACAGAAGGATGCACAAAGTACTTGTTCATTGGCAGATTATTGCACTTAGAACAAAATATTTTTTTCTCTTAAGTGTAAACTTAAGGGAAAAACCTAGTGGAACATGAACTTCCTTTTTTATCAATATTAAGTGGTTTTTTTGACTTAAAACAAGCTCTGAAATCTTGCTAAAAGTTACTTATTAGTTAGTTTTGTCTTATTTAAAGTGTATGAAGATATTTACACTAGAAACTAGACCAAAATTGCTTGATACATTTTGTATTTTTGCACTGCAGGGTTTCTTTGATTCACATTAAAGAGTACAGCTCTAATTAGATGCAATGTTTGTAGAGATTAGTGGAAGTTGGTCCCTGAGGGTGCCACCCGATCGTAGCATTGATTTAACAATTATCGCTGAATTTTCTATTACGGACAATCATTAACACAAGAAGGAACATTGGGATGTTGGAATTTGGGTAATTTCAAAGGTACAGTAAATGGGCTACAATGTTTTTAGTACGGGTTTGTAGCTAGAAACAAGACAAAGTATTGGAAATACATTGTTTCCATAAGTTCTATAACGACTAGACCAATTATGGCAGGAAAAACCTAATCAAAACGTCTCATGTCTGCAGTGAAAATGGCTCAAGAGCAGGAAGAAAAGCACAAGGTCTCAGTTTCAGTCATGCAGCCGAAGCAACATGATTGACAACGATATGAATCAGTCATTATCAAATTCCTCGGAGTTCTGCGTAATGAAGCATGTTTGTTTCTTCACCCTGTGGTTTCACAGAGGCAAAGCAATATTTCACACTTCTGACAACCGACTTTCACTGTGTGTCTATAAAACCAGTCTGGTATGTCTAAAAAGATTTAGGACTTTTTAGACATTGTTTGAACGAAGGTTTCTGTTATAGACAAGTTTGACAATGACAGATAAAAACTTCCTTCTCAGGAAAAGCTTTTCTTTTTCTTTAACCCATCCAGTACTGGTTAAGGAGAAACCCATTTGTTCTGTGTGAGTACAATCAAGCACAATGTTTTTACTGGTACTGCATGTAGACGAACATTTTGCAACGCTTTCTAAACATGTTATCTTATTATTGTGAGCTTTTGTTTTTCTCCTCACAAAACTGGCCAAATATATAATGTTTCCAAGACCTTGTCGGTAATTGTGTCGTTAATGGTGGTTGGTTCAGACATTTAAAATCTGAGCACCGGCGAGAGTCTAGCGCGCCGCCTAGTGAGACAACGGCAGAAACAATGCAACCTTCGACATCTTATTGTAACAATGCCAGTACAAATAAGCTTTAAATAAGCCGTTGTTATGAATCAATTTAAAAGTGCTATAAATCCATCAACACTTCATCTCCGCTTGTGACATTTGGAATAAGGTTGTCTCTAAACACCTTAGTTAATAATGTTCACAACAACCTCCTTGGCAACAAGTTGGCACAAGACACAAACTCTGTCCACGTTTCCATGGTAAACATAAGGATAGTTACAGAATAATATGTACTGTGAGAATGTGGACAAAATGGCGCAGGCACATTTTAAGGGGAGTGAACTCTAGACGCTTCGTTTGATTCACACACTGCATGTGGTGTTGAACTGTTAGTTTGAAGGGGTGGTTTCCTCGGTGACGGGGTCAGAATCAGCCAAATTCAGGGCACTAAGCAGCCAGTTTGCTCACACAGCTCAAAGAAAATTAGCACCACACGTCTTTTCCTGCTCCAAGTAAACTTTATATACTGTATATTCACGCACTTTGACAGCCATGATTCTCACTCAACATTTTCTTGAAATTTTGTGGCTTTAGACATTCAAAGTCACTCTGTGCAACCGTTGAACCTCGTCGTCTGTCCGTAGACTTTATTCACTGCCATTTTGACCTTTGTAGCGGTTTTCAGGTAGAAAGTTTTGAGTTTCAAAAAATATAGCACCAACTAGTGGCGTGGGAAGGGAATTACGCCATTTCCACGTTTACTGTTGCTGTGTTGTTTACATAGTAAAGATTGTACTTGGAACATTGTCATGTAAAGGAGTTAATATAAATTTTCATTGGATTGTTGTGTAAACAGGGCCTTGTGTTATGTTTTTATATTTAATCCAAAAACATCAGGTGTCTTTGATGAGGTGTTAAATTTGTCTTTGTGTCTTTTGTTTGGTGTTTCTGGGAACCCCATTTGGCAGAAAAGGTGTGATAATGGGGCCAAGGTTCAACTTTCAGCCAATCAGCAATGGACTCACATCATGATTCAAGTCTTACAAAATTCTTAAAACCCAAATCGTATTGAAAATGTGCAGCAAGGCATAGAAACTGATGTTCGGACGCTCTGTATTCAATCTGACTGAGCTTGAATCATTTCACATGGGAGAGCGAGCAAAAACACAACATACTTGTAAAGACTAGCAACTACAGTTTGCTAATCTCTAAAATATTGAATCAGAGGACTTGAATATAAATGCATGCCACGCAAGATTTGTATTGCTATCAAAAGCTGAAAACCATGCATAATTTTCCTTCCATATCACATTTATGCGCCAGTTTTGTGTTGGTCTGTCACATAAAAGCTGCGGCTGAACACTTTCCTTCTTACTTTTGTCATTAAGAGTTTTATGTGGGAGGGGAAAAGGAGTTTTCATTCCTCCACCAAATGTTCAAAGCTTGACTAACTCAACCTACTTTCTTAAATAGATTATGGCTCGAATAAATCAAATCACATGAAATAACCAAAACAATGAATGTGAGGACGATTTTACAGCAGACTGTGAATAGTGAATGCTAAAATGTTTTGCCACGTGTGTAATCCAGGATCTGTAAAAGTCTGTGCCTTAACATGAAGTGTTTGCACACACCCTATCAAACACAAGCTCTTACTTAAGTTTTATTAGTGCATAAGGGAGTGAGTGTAAGCGTTTCATCAGGGCCTTCTGCTATTATGACACTGAACTGTGTGAACTAGAAACACATGTTTCCTGCAGGCAGTTTTGATCTAAACGCAAGCACCAGATTAGTCACTCTTCAGCACTGGTGATCTCTATTTACCAGAAGAAAAAAAGTGCTTGGAGCTTTGAACGGAAATGTGACTGTCTTCGTTTGGTTTCACCGGGTCCCTCAATAGGCTAGATATGATCTACTCTCCATCAGTCCAATGCTGAATTTAGTTTCATCCATACTGAACCTGCTTGTATCACGAGATTAGGGTTACACGATGAGTACATGTAAGGGATACTAGGTATTTCTCCAAAGAATTGTCAAGTGTATTTCAAGAAAACATGAAATACATCCATCCATCCATCCATCCATCCATTTTCTGTGCACCCTTGTCCCTAATGGGGTCCGGAGTTGCTGGTGTTTATCTCCAGCTGCGTTCCAGGCGAGAGGCGGGGTCACCCTGGACAGGTCGCCAGTCTGTCGCAGGGCAACATAGAGACAAACAGGACACATGAAATACATGTGAAATTTAATTTAAAAAAAGCACATGAGGCTTGTTTCCATCTACTGGTTTGGAGTGAATCAGCCTGACGATGCAAAAAGCGTTTTGTCAGATGTTGACGTTCCATATGACTACAGCAAACAAGATGGAGAGATTGCGAACTAGCATGGTCTAACCAAACATCTCAGAAAATGTATGTCTGAGCTGAACTTACAAATTTCTCTGAGTTTCATGCCCCTGGTAAGGTACAGTGAATGGGAGCTTTCCACAACTTTACTTTGAATCATTTAAATCTCAGGGGGAAGTTGCTGCTCCATCGGAGCAGGGATTCCAAACATTCATCAAAACTGGCTTTTGAAATTGATCATGCAGGCTAACCTTAATCTTCTGGAATGGTTCCAGACTTGACCCTATTAAAATCTGATGGAAGTTCAGTAACAAGCCAGATCCAGGGCAGGAAACAAACCATTTAAATGAGTGTTATTATTACTTCCCAGACAAAAGGTCAAGTTTTCAATAGGAATTTTGCCTGGACCTCGTCTCTACAAGAAGAATGTGGTTTGTCTCGTAAACAGTTAAGAAACATTAAAGCAAATGTAAGATTCAAACTGAGGGACTGTTTGTGAGCGTTGGGCTACAAACAAGCAGCGGTCTATTTGTGGAGGTGTCTGACCTGGTAATAACGTGAAACGGCAGAGTGAATCGGTTGGGACGGCGCAGCAGAGTGTGTTACTTCTAATGACCCAGGAATTTTGCAAAAGGGTAAAGCTGTCTTAAGGAGAGGCACATACAGGCAGAGCTGGGATTTGCGGCTGTAATCTCCACTCTAAGAGGATCTTAACACTTTGTCAGGCTACAGAGGAGAACATATCAGCAACACCTCCACTGGGTTGGCTTCCTGTGCACTCAACCGCAAAGGTAGCTCTCTCCAAGAATGGTACAAAAAAGTACCAATGTTTTTCTGTATGATTCCTGTAAGCGCCGCAATTCGGTGTCACAGTGGCAACTAAATTTGCCAACAACGCCAACTTGTCTAACCTCCGTGACAACTTGGAGGTCCAATCAGCATTATCTGGGAATCACAGTAAAAGGTCATGGTGGAAGTAGCCAAGAATGTTTTTTTATATATATATTTGCAAGAGTTTATAGAAAAGATGAGCAATGTTTTTCTTGTTACTCCTCTCTACCTTCACAAATCCTTAGTTTTTATTAGCCTGCTGGTTGTGAACTCCCTGCTGACATAAAACATAATCGCTCCCAGCAAATTTCATGGCTTTTTTTTCCTTACTCCACTGGATGTGGCAGTAAAGCTGCTTGACCTAGGTCTTAGGCTCTTAACTCACATCCCTGTTGCATGTTTGACAAATAAGAAAGGACAATGGATTAAAGCGGGAAATAGGATTCTTCCAGCATTTGGCAACACGGCTTGGCAGACATGGGTGTAAAGAGGACTAGCTGGACTTCAAGAGGTTATTCCTCTCATTCCTTCATTGACACCTGTGTTGGTGCTTGTTGGTTTTAATACACATGGGCAAATCAACTTATATAGTGGCTATTACACAAGTTTAGATGTGTCATGTCTCCTGCTCATTTGTGGTTTAAATTAGGTTTATGGGTTAAAAAAGGAGCCAAGGCCGTCCGTGTGAGTGGTTTTAGCGTTAGGGTAATGTGTTTTTTTGGCAACTCTATTTGAAGGGGTGTACATAAGACTGACATAAACATGACATAATACCTCTTATGAACATGAAGGAGTCTTTGTGAATGTTATGACTGTTGTCATGACGTGTCATTCTGTAAATAATGACACTTTTAATGCAAAGTTGACACTTTTAACATAACTTTTGGTACAACTTTGCATTAAAAGTGTCATTATTTACCAAATGACACTTCATGACACCAGCCATAGACATTCATGAAGACTCCTTCATCTTCATGACAAGTGTTATGTTGTGTTTATGACAGTGTCATGTCAGTCTTATGCACACCCCTTCAAATAAAGTGTTACCATTTTTTTTTTTTTTTTTTAGCATGTTAAGATTAGGGAGCGATTAAAAAAAAAAAAGTTCCACAGTGTCAGAAAAAGACCATTTCTGCTGAGTGCTGCCAAAGATTCTCAGCTTTAACTAAGACACTAAAATCTATTTAGGGATTTTTCAGATGATTCTGCAGCCTGTTGATCAGCTTCAGGTTGCAGGTCAGAGGTCAAAGGTGTTTGGATTGCGACAAGGACACGCCTTTAAGAGATTTATCGACGTTTGATGAGTTAGATGTCGGTCTAGCTAGAGCAGAGCTCGGCCGTTAGATTTGAAATGCTGTGAGCCTGACAGTATTAAAAGCAAAGTTCTGTTTCTCTTATAATAATCTGTTTGTTCTGAAGATATCTCCAACTGTTCAAAGATAATTTGGAAGGAATTTATGGCTTGTGGCTCGGAGATCGGATGATTAAATATGATGGGTGATTTCCAAAATCCCTTTCCTTTTAGCTGTAATTATTATGCTTGTCTTGCTGTTTAAAATGCGTTCACTGTTTGGATCTTCTTATCATTCAGTCCGAAACTTATCAACATGACTGATGTTTTCCTAGGACTGTTGTGTAATCCTGCATCCTGTTGTACCGTATTGGTCCCCATCTCTCGGTTTTGCTCTGTTTGTGATGACTAGGATTGTGAATGCGTTTGGACCCACTCGTCTTGTACGTAGCTTTCGTGTTGAATTTTCTGTGTTGCTTTTTTTCAACGTCAGCTAAGGCAGTGGAAGTAACCCAGAACTGAGCCTTCCTAACATCCCAAACGTGTTTTATTTTTAAATAATGAAGATGATCTTGGTATCAATTGAAACAGTGTGATGTGATGTACAACATTTCCAATAATAGTAGCTAATATCTTAACTGCAGTAGCTAACACTCATTTACCATGAATCCACTGGTAATGGAGGCTTAGGCCAAAACAGATTTCAACAATCTTAAAACAACTTGAGTCTAAAAAGGTTGAATAATTTAAAGAGAAACATTTTCTGAACTTTCTATGAAATGTCACATTTGCATTGGATTGATATTTACTCAATCCCATACATATCATAATAGTTTCTTGTAATTTATGTCAAATTATAATATAATTGCATAATTTGACATTTCAAAAATACATTTGTTTAACGAAAATGCGGCAATTTCGGAGAAAAACTCTTGCTTTGGCACTAGAACGAGGTGTTGAATTTTTTTGGCCATATCGAAATTGGTTTAATTTGCAAAACTGCAATGGAGACACTTTTTTTCACGTCACACGAGTCACATGATCAACAACCAGATGTGGCTGGTGGCACCAACCACGAAGAAGAAGACGACAGGAAGCAGCAGGAGGACGGCGGCGCGGCACATCGCTCATTTTTTAATTGGGTTCCTTATTGAATGGAAACACCGCAAATGTTAAAACTGTTATTTTGACCAGTTTTTTGTAATGGAAACGCAGCGAGTGAGTGAGCTCCACATTGAAGTCAGTGACAGCAGAAAGACTTGGGTCACAGAAAAGAGGAAATGAGATGTTCCTGTGTTCTGAGCTGTTCGGTCGCTGCCCTGCAGTCTGAACATGTGACACTGAACGCAGCGCTGCCCCCCCCCACTGGTCCCTGCAGCAACAGCGACGTACCAGTTCATCCTTAACAAGCAGCGAATTCATTCTAATATATCTGAGCAAAGTTCACAGCTTCATCTTGAATTAGTTCTGCCTCATCTGTCATAATATGTCTTGAGATGAAGTTCAGTTCCCGGTTCCTCAGTGTGACATCATTAACCATGATGCAGAAATCTGGGCGGCGATCGCAACCTGGTCATGGAAACAAAAATCACTAACACAAGTTCAGTTTTACTGTATTGAGACATTATGCAAACTCTTATCTCACCTTGTAACCAATGTAACGGAAAACTCTAGATTGTTTTCATCTTGATTTTTTGCAAGAATACAAATCTGAAAAATGGGCCACAGACTGAAATTAGCGGCCATTCTTTTTTTATGAAAGACCTCAAAATGAACTACTTTTTTTGTTTTATGTTGCCACAGCTTCTCAAGTGGATTTTGGTGTGGACTTTAACTGGGCCATTCCACACAAAAGTCCTTCTAACGAACGCATACATGTTGATTTTTTTTCTTTAGGATTGTTGTTTTGTGCAACCCCTCTATCTTCCTCTAAATGTAGCTCAGCCAGGCTGTATGATGCTGCCACCGCTTGCTTTACAGTGAACATGGTGTGATTTTTAAAATGTGTTTTTTTTGCCAAGCATAGATAGATAGACATCTATCTATATATACCCATATACCCTCTATATCCTCATCCATATATATATATATATATATATATATATATATAGAACTGTGACAATAATAATAATAATAATAATGGAGGAAGTGGGTTGCGGTCTAAGAAAGAAATTCAAATGATTGACTTTTTTTATGGATATATATATATACAGTGTGTAAGGAGTTTACTTTAAAAGGTCTGCAGAGGCCAAGCTAGGATTCATGATGATTCATTGAGACATTTTGAAAAAAAGACAAGCTGAAGACTTCTCAACCTGGCCAAATATGGATGTAGTTCTCTCCTGCTGGAAGCCATTGCTTTTAAAGACAATCCTCAAATCCTGTTCAATCCTAATACCCAGATGATGTCTGGATTTGTGGCTATGCTGTACGAAATGAACAGGATGGATGTTGGCACTAAGACTCTTGTTGTTATGGCGGCTGACTTATAGGATTTCCAGCATATGCTAAAGCTGACTTAGTTTTTTTGCTCTGCTGCTGCAGCAGTAGTGTGTGTAGGCGTGTGAGTGTGTGCAGGTCTTTCCCACTGAATGTTTCTGACTTGTTTTCACTTTCACAACACTGAAAGTGCTCCGAAGTTCCCCGGAGGCTAAAACAGCGTCAGCTTTCGTTTTCCACGCCGGCATGTCAGCTTTAGCTTTAGCTTACCAGGTTACACACAAGCGACAAGACAATAATCTAAAACAAAAAAAAATGTTTAAAGCTTGATATGGCCCTAAACTCAGGACAAACTCTGGAAAAATGAAATGTGAGTGACAGGGTTTTCAGGCGTGTTGCGTGATCCTGTTGACTTACGGTCATTTTGTGCGTGAGCAGAACGCTGGGGGGCAAAAAGACGCAGTAGAACAACTACGTAAAGAGTGCAGAGCGCCACAGCAAAGAGGAAATACCGCAGAAAAAAAATGTATTCTTATTTTTCTTCGCTTTCTGTGCCGGCTACGCTACACTCAGACTCATTGCCATAGCAACTGACTTACAACAGCTCCCCTAACATATCAGGACTCAACACCAAAAAACATTTCCCAAACAAAGGGCAGATCGTCTGAACAAGCTGTGGTTGATTAGCTCATTTAAACACCTGCACTACTGATGATGTCAGAGACTGATGCGTTCAACACAGTGAGAGCACAGAGATGTTTTAACGTTACAAAAAGTGAGAAAAGGCCTACAAATGTAATTATTAAGCAAGAAATAATGACAAAAACCTGCCTCCTGCAGCACAAATCCATGCACTCCAATAAATACGATTCTACAACAGCTGCTACTTTACAGTGTGCTGGGAATTCCCTTATGCATTTACACTGACTAACTCCCAGAGCGCTGATTTATGTAGCATCTCCAATGCCCCTGAAAACCTACTTTGCATGCTGCAAATTGTTTTTACAGGATTATTTCCCTCCATTCTCCTGAACTGCGTTGTATAATTTAATCTCTCGAAGCTGGGGAATCGTGTGTTTGTTTTAAAAAACACATTTGCAGAGAACTCGTCGAAATCTAAGAATCGTTTGGATTATTTTTCTACGCGTCAACTCCCGACAGGACTGTTCACGCCGCCGCCGCCGCGCAGTCACGGTGGCGGCGCAGGACAGCGGGACATGTTGAGCCCACGGCCTCGGCGAGGAGAGATCCTCTCAACAGAACCCGAGCTCCCACAAGTATTATGGTACTATTGACTAAATGTTATTTTAGTCGCTGCTCGAGCAGAACCTTGACCTGGGAGCCAGAAATAGTCCATCGTTGGCTCTCGCTGCTCGGACGCCCCGGTTTGGTCATAAAACTTGATGTTTATCTTTTCTTCCTTATTGTCAACTTTATCTTTCCCTCAAAAAGACAACACTGGCCTCACGCTTGTCTCACCAAAAGAGATGTCATTAACTATGTTTTACTTCATGAAAAGGTTACTTTTCCTCCGAGTTTGGTTTCCAGTTCCACTTTTAAAGTTTAAATATTATATTCAGCTCTTTACTAAAGGTACATGTGATGTTTGTAGATGGATCCACAGTTGAAACCAGATCTTCACATCCATCTTTCTCACTGTTTCACATTAAATTACACTAAACCTTACTTGACCTTTTTCTACACCATGCAGATTTGGGTGTCAACCTACAGCAAATTTCACCTTTTTTCCAGCCACAAAGTGGCATTTTATAGCACAATCGAGTAACATGTTAACTTCAGTTGTTATAAAAATGCTACACATATCAAGTGTGGCGTGAAAGAAATTTGACTGTAACTTAACGCCCTGTCTCTTTAAAAACTCCTACCGTCTCTGAAACTCCGCCTTCAGGAAGTCATCACAACATGGCTCCTCCTTTAGCAACGTTTTTAACCAGCGTTGAACCGAGAAGTGTCTCCGGAGAGGGTGGAGTTACGGGAGGGGCGCTCTGTGACACTGAGGAGGAGCTCCGCCTCGAAGGCGGGGCTACGTCCACCCAGGCGTTTATCACAGCTGAATGGTTGCCATGGGAGATTGAAGGCTTTCTCAAACATCCAGGTATGTTTTAGATGAAGAGGGAGTCACACTACAACATGATGTAAAGCTAAAAAAAGTTGATTTTACACAATACTGCCCCTTTTTAAAAAATCTGGTTTATCAACAATCACAGATCGCCCCAAACAGTGACATCATTACATCCTTTTATTGGTTCTATTCTTATTTATACTTTTATTTTTCACTGTTGGTAGTTTATTAATTTCCATTATTCTTTCACTTTAGTTAGTAGATTAGTTGAGTGTTACTAGTTCAGCTACTTTGTAGATATTTTACCTGGAAGTTTGAATTCTTTTTTTTGTTAATAGTCTTACCTAAGCTAAGTTTTTATAAGCAATACCTGAAACTGAACTATTTTCCTGAGGAAATGGGTCAAAATTACAACAAGCTATTGTGAGAAACTCTTTGAAAGAAATTCTACCAGACTGGTTTTACGACCCTTTTTTAGGTTAAAACAACTAAACCTGTAGTTTTGTTTTTTGCATTGTCACATCTCATCTGGAGATAAATGCAGGAATTTCTGCAGGCATGTACATGAATCTATGTGTTTCTCATGAAACGTTCATCAGATAAACTTTGCAGGTTCTCTGTATTCCTGTACAGTGAGATTTCAGATGAATTATTTTTTTTTTTTTACTATAATAAGTCTATAACTTTGCACTGTTGAGTACAAATGTATCATAATAGCCAAGATGGTTGAGGTATTTGTAAGAGTGTTAAAAGTGACAACTACAAAGTGAAATTTGTGGTTCTATAAAAGGTATTGCTGATCAATTTCTATTAATAATCGTAGTGGTTCTAACTTCTTTGATCCTTTTTCTCAACTAAATGTTTGCGAGATTTTTAAATTGTTGCCAGCCTTTTACAAGGTGCTGGAGACCTGCTATGTAACAGGTTACTTACAGATTTCAGCACAAAAACATAAAAAAATATATATATAGTTTTTACTGAATAAGGATAGATAGAAGGGTACTTTCAGTTCTGTTTGCATAACTTAAACTGACTTTTTTGCAAGGTTTTGATTTTAAAAACTTTCTCATACTGTAACTCCTGCCATAGAGCCTTTTTAGATAGTTTGTTTTTGTTTCTGTTGTTGTCGGCTGATTTCGTTTCATTGAGGAAAAGAATCATTTAGCATTTCTTAGTCTTTCCAAACTTCAAGGCAAGAGGAATTATAAACCTTGACCAAACACCTCAACCCAAAGGACACAAGGCTAACAGCTAGCTAATGTTGCATTAGCTGGAATGTAGCGAGTTATTCCCTTTTTTAGATCACTCATTGCAACAACTTCCTCTCTTTTTCATAGAGTTAAACTCTTGTGTAATTTTAAAACAATGAAAAGAAACAAAATTATTATAATTATTAGAACATTTACAGGATGTACTTTCAGCTTTGGGTCTTATATTTCTCAAATGAAAACATACTGAGATTGTTAGCATACTGTTAGCATACTAATATTTTCTGGTCTGCTTCTTTGCTGGTCGTATTGCTTACATTGATTATATTATGCTTTAGGTATTTGACTACATTTACTTTTAGTTTGCTACGTTAATGTTTCTACATGTTCATCGGTAAAACTACCCAACATGCTAAACATGTCTGAAGCTAATCATAACTCAGTTTGAGGAGCACATTACAGCATTGAATATTTGAATGTTGTTAGTTTAACAAAAACTAAGCAACAAATTAAGTCCAAAATGTAACGACACCTTGAGGATCGTGGAACAATCAACCCAGACGCACGCAGGGCAGGCTAACAACAGCTGGGTTGAAAACAATGTCTAGCAACGGCTCCTGCACTTAGCTAACAAATCACACACATGTACACACACACACACACACAGGCCAAGGAGAGATTGAGGTCAGAGAACTGTCCATGCAGTCATGCCAACAAAGTATTAAAGTTATGACCCTGCTCTCTCTTTAACTTTAACCGGATCAGATTCAGTTACCACGGTTGGATGTGACCTACCAAATGGACAGGGCCCAAACACGATTAAGCCTCTTTCGCACTCCTTAGCTAAAAGCAATAAAGGAGTAATATCCAGCATGTTTTGAGTTTTCATGACATAAGCTAACTCCATTCATCTAATCTTCTACTCATGCCATCCTGTGTTAGCTGGTCAGACTCCTCCGATTGACCCAACTGCAGTGTTATCTGAATATAGACCATCTAATGTAACACTTTTTTTACAGTTGCTCATCTTAAGATGTGCAGCTTTTTTGCCCTTTATGATTTTATCCCCTCCAGATTTTTTTCTCGAAGAACTGCTTTGTGAGTGTACTGAATATAGCAGAAACTTTTCATTTGAACTGATTCCCAGACTAGTATAAGGTAAGTAGACTGAGCGTCTCCACTAAGTAGGGAGGACATTTCCTTAGTAACCAGAATGTTACTAAGGAGGGCAATTCAAAACGTTCTCAAGACAGCCTCAAAACCATTTTATCGTTGTTATATAGAAATTCTTCACATAAACAGTTCTCAAGCTGTCACTATTGTCACAGTTCTTGTGCTATCACTTTGAATCGGTTTGGCCTGGTGCCCCCCGTTAGCAACCTGCTGTAAATCCTGTTACCTCCGTTAAGACGTGATGAGTGAAAAGATACCTGTGATTTCATTTACAAAGACGTCAATCTGATCAATCTGATCAATACCTGATCATCATTTTCCCCAATTCACTACAACTTTTATTATTTGTATCCATTTTTATAAAAAGCAATCTAAAAGATGACTAAAAAGATCACATCAAACAAAATCTTAGATTTTTTTTCTTAATAAAGGAGTTCCTTCAGGCATAGCTAGCATATTGCTACATGCCACCATAATGACCCCATACTCTCTTTTAGCCGCTTGAGTTTTTATTAGTGAACAAGTGTCACTTTTGCCACTGTGCTGTGGAAATGACTGGAGTGGAAGCAGTGTGCAGTCATTGGTCGAAAACCTTCATAAGGTCGATCAGATGGGACGAACATCCACAACAGCCCAACATCAGAGAGGAAGCCTTGAGGTTGTCACTTTTTCTGGTCAAGCAGGTGAGCGGATGAGTTTTTTTTTTCTTGGGCTCAGGATTTGCTCGAATTAACTCTACAATTTAAAATAGATAAAAAATCACAATTGTCTGCGTAACAGGGAGCTGTCTGACCATCTGCTGCAACGATGACTCACGTGAAACGATTCCAAAGTATCCCCATGTCTAAGGTGTGTGAAGTTAAACTTTAACTCATATGATTTATGCTTTAATCCTGTAAAGACTGTGCAGCAATGTGTTTGCTGCTTGACATGGCCTTAACTTTGAAGGATGCACAACAATAGGAGAGATTTCTCTCCTATTATTTTTAATTGAAGATGTTGCTTATTTTGTTTGTATATGGCTTTAAAATAAAATGTGAAAAATTGCGATTAACTACTGATGCTGCAATTAACTCGATTAAAAATTCTAATCAAGTTCCACCACTAATACTATCAAATAAAAATCCATTATTAAAAAAAAAAACAAGTTATGATGTGGAGACTGGCTTACTTCTGTGTTTTTCTATGGCAAGTGGCTGTGCGGCATTTCACATTTTTTATTTATTTATTTTTAGAATCTTAAAAATCATCAAGGCACAAACAAATTTTGCTGCAGCACAAACGCAACGCAGTTGACTGGCTCCACATTTTTTTGATTTTTTTGTAAATCACATTTACTAATGTTTTTTTTAAGTGATAGGAACTCAAACACAAAAATCTGCTGCACAAACGCAACACAACATGTTTGACAGCAATTTCCTTTCATTTGAACAAGGTCCAACTTATAGAAGACATTTTACTTTACTTATTTTGGCTGATGCCAGACCCGGCATTCAATGCCAAGTCTGGCACTTCAATGATGCTAATGCCACACCTGCCATTGGCATCATTGAAGTTACATTTTGAGATATTTGGTTGGTTGGTTCTGAAGCAAGCTGTCCGCCTGATTCTAGTCAATGAGGGGTTTGTGTAAAGAGGAGGACTACGCGTTTCTGGGAGCGTCAGGAAGCTCGACCAGAGGCTCCCCAGAGGACAGGGGAGCTTTGGAGGAAAACTGGAAAGACACAAAGGAGGCAAGGGTAAGAGAAACGACAGCCACCAATCAGGACATGAAATGTCACCACGTCGACATTTCTGATCGTCCATGTTTGTGTGCGTCAGGCCCGCCGGCGCTTGGAATGGGAGCAGCAGGAGAAAGAACGACTCAGAGCAATAGAAGACAGCAAGAAGGTTATCACACACACACACACACACGAAACAAGTCTGTACATCTGTGAGAGCAAACAGTATTTATTTCCAAGCTCTGGCTCAACATGGCGGCTTCAGTTATTAAGTGAAATGAGCTAAACCTTGCCAGCTTGTTTGTCATCACCTGCATGATGAGAGACCACATACTTTGCCAAGACTCACACACAGGTTGCATGCAGCAGCCAAGTAGTAGTAACTGAAGCTGATGGGTGTAATGATAGATCACTCTGGCCGTCGGCGCAGTTAGCAGTTTGCCGGGTTCTCGAGAGGGAGGCAGAGCACTCAGGAGTTTGGATCGAAGCCCTTAACAGTTTCATCTGAAGCTTCCTGTTAATAACTGGTTTGTAAGGAGCTCATTGTAGCTGTCAGGACCAACAGTGGGAGCAATTTTTATTTTTGGCAAGTGACTTGAGTGAACTGGATCAGTTCCGTGAGTCTAACTAACCCAAATTCACAACAGGAAATGGGTTTATTAACACAAGGATAGTAAGGATTGATCCAGTTACTGCCTCACCAGGCATCATTTAATATTTTGGACTACAGATTAGAAAATAGTCCAGATGCTCATTTGGGGTGTTTTCGCCAACTGGGGACCAAAACTCCAACATTTGCTACATTTCCAGCTGGTGCAGTTCCCTTTCACACTGCGCTGGGTTAAACAAACCAAACCATTTGAAAAACTTGTACCCTCCTCGCCTGTGGGGGCGCTGCACCAAGACCTAATGAAGGAAACAACACAAAAACCTCTGAAAAAGACTTTGAGCACAACTTCCTTTTTCACGAAATGTGAACGAAAATGAAGTGGCATCAGATTTGAGTGGTTGTCATTTGTCGTTGGCTAAAGACTACAAGCCATTTCTCCTGCTAGTGCAAAAACTTGAGCTTTTGGTTTGGTTGTATTTACTCAGAATGCCTTGTGCTGTGGTCCACTTCCTGCTTTTGGAGGAAGTCACTTGGCATTCACGCCAGAGTTCATGTCAACTGAAACAAGAATTAGGTTTTTAGGTGGACCAGCGTTTTTATTTTTGACCCTCATCAGATTTTCTCGTCAACAAACCGAACGTTCTAGACACATTAGGTAAAGTTTGGATAAACTAATGATGATTTCTAGGTATTTACACTGTAACAACATTGGGCGCTCGCTTTCTATTGATTGATGTAAGGAAGAAGGAGAAAGCACCACCACCCCTAACAGAGTGGTGCTCTGGGCAAAAGTCTTACATTTAAGCTGCTGAAACTTGCAGAAACCTGCATTAAGTTAGCACTGTTTTAAAACTTCAACTAGAAAGCTGCAAGGAGGTTGTCAGGCTTTTTAAAGTGATTTATTGTCAGACGTTTCTGAGGATGTGAGACCAGCCCAGGTGATACCTGGGTGATTTAAACCAGTCGGCAAGAAGGAGCAGGCTGAACAAATCCTGCAGCGGAGTGAACTAACATCGAAGAGTATTAATTTCCCATCCAGGTCCACTTCATAGCTGCCGGTTAAATCAGATTAACTCCCATGGAAAGATAACTCCGGCCCACAGTCAAGTCTTATCAGTAGCTCACGCCTGCACAGACGAACACACACGAAGCAGCGGCAGAAACGCATTTGGCACGTCAGGGGAAAAAAAGAAATCTGCGTGTTCGGCGTGTGGATTCAAAGAAAATAACATACACAGTTGCCACAACAGATGGTCACCCTCAGGATGTGGAATGTACACATACAGAAAAACAGCTGTGAAGGCCTCGTTTCTGACAGGAGTGTGTAAAACCGGCGAGGGACCTGGCCTGCTGTTGCCATCAATGTTTCTGCTAGGGTCTCAAATTAAATAAAAAGACATTTACCCTCATAACAAGGTCAGTGTAGTTTCTGTTAAACCCCCACCTAAACCTTTAGTCATGCACCCTTTTTCTAATCGCAACAAATCTGAACCATATTTGTACAGCCGCAAACTATTGGAACTTCAGGGTTTTGGCAAAACCTCAGACTCCCTAATGTAGACCTAATGTAGCTAGAAATGCACTTTTAAGGTTAATTTAATTCCGTAAATGCCCCAGTCGGAACCCAGCAAAAAGGTTTTATGTGTCATGCAGATGATACTTTGAATTTATTTATTAATCTGCAGCCGTCGTAACTTTTCCCTTTTCAGTTCTGAAGCTAAATCAACATCACATACATGAACAGATTAGACAGGTCGGCATTATTACACATGGAGAATAAGTTCTACTGGCAAAAGTAGCTCTCAACTAAGTGCTTGAGGATGTGGAGGTTTTCCTGATTTCACCTCCTCCACATGTGTCAGCTTGTCTTCCGTCTTGAAGTGACAGACGTTGAACTAAATGTCTCCCTTGCTCACATCAACTTCCTCCAGCCTCTACAGCTGTTGAAACACCCGCGCACATACACACAAGTACGCAGCATGACAGAAACGTTAATCGATGGCAGGCCAAGGTCATTTGGAGCAATCGCAAACGGCCATTTCACATGTATCCATGTCAAGTCCTTCTATACAGAAGGAGAACATATTTCCAGTCCGCTCCGTCTTTTACAAATTTTCCTGAAAAGCACACAAACAGAAGGGAACCGGATCCACGAGAGACCGATGTGAGGTCAGGGGTAAACCGCCAGCAGCCCCAGCACTTCTCACTACACATCAGTTTGGGAGCCTGGGGTGAAGCAGAACATGTTTAGCTGATTGTTGGACTGAGAAGACTGGCATCTTCTACATGCATCACTCAGAGTTTTAAAGTGTTGAAGGGTTGAGTTTGGTTGCTGTGGTTACATCAGCAACCAAACTGGAAGATAAAAGACAACTGACTTGGAAGGGTGGGTGGATACTGGATGCAACCAGGTGATACAACAGGACAATGTAACCAAACAGGTATAAATAAAACCTCAGCCTTTTTCAAAGTGTGTGAAATACCAGCTGCACCAATAAATCGGTTCAGAGTTTCTTAATTTTGGGAGATCGGTGATCGGCCAATACATGCAAATCGATCCGATCATATCTAGCTTGTCAAAGGTCTAAAGGTTAACCTCTGTCCTCTTTCGGTCTGACAGTCCGGCCCAACAGGTCATGTCTGCATGTTTGCCATAATCACTGCACTGTTGCCAAGTCAACAATTTTTTGCTCTATGTAGCGACATTCCAGACCAGTGTGACGATCCCCTCCTGTCCAGTAGGGGTCGCCAGTCAAGCTATTATATACTGACATCCAGTCAGTCACGGGCTGTCTGGTTTTTTGGGCCTTTGGACCAGACCGGAGGGCCGCGTTGGTTCCCCTCTCTCTCTCTCTCTAACTGGCTGTCCTGTTGTTCCGAAGTTTATTTTGGACCAAATAAATGATTGTTGTTCAAAAGACCCTTAAATAGTTTAAGTTTGATATTAGGTATGACCGTTGGAATTACTATATTTCTGTTCAGCGTTACTTTTGTCCCTTACGGCATACCGTAGTTAGAGCAGGGATGACGTCATCACGTTGCCGTAACCAGAAGTTCAGTAGCTGAGTCACTATGCTAACACGTGGGAGAGACAGGATATGTGTGTTCGCCTTTTAAGTGTGCGTTATTGACAAGTAAGTTGCAATATTTGAGTGTTTACTGCAGCTAAATGAGTGATTTGAAGTTTACTCGTTTACTGTTATTTCACCTGTTGCTAAGTGAACTCTGGTTTGTTGGGGGACGTTGACGAGTGTGCTTGATCTGGTGAGTGAAGCAGCCATTGTGGATCTGTTTAGAGAGAGTGTTTGTATGGCAGTTTGAGTGATCGCACCCATGCAATCGTAGTAAGTCGCGGTGGTTCTGTCCCTGTTAGGCTTAACAACGACTTCCCTTATGGAGTTTGTTGTGGGGGGATTTTAGTGTGGTGTGAACGTGGGCAGAGCAGTTGTCTCGGGAGCACATCCGGAGTTGCAGGGGGTCGCCATTTATTGGTTGCTTTTCCGGACTCTCGGGCGTCAGTGCATAAAAACCCATCACGGTAACACCCGAAGACTAGGGGGGCGATTAGTTAGATTCTGGTTAGGCAGTTAGAGGGACGGGGTCGCTGTGCCGCTGTGACGCTGTGATTGTTTTGGGATTGTGGGAGCTCAGAGTGCTACTGGTAGGGTTGGAATTCAGGTGTATGAATAATTGTGAACGTTATGGCTGCTGTTGACGAGTTTTTGCGGGATCCGTCTGAGGAGGGCTTGGAGCGCTGCACACGCGAACAATTGTTGAAGATCGCTGAACATTTTGAATTGGAGGTCGGTGATAAGCGGTCCAAGGACAGTATTAGGGCCATCATTAAAGCTAATTTAACAGACTCCGGTGTGTTAAAACCAGCTAAGTTGCAGGCTACCGGAACATGGTTACACACTGATGTTTCTGACACCAGCTTGACTTTTGAACAGAAGCGGGAGCTGCTTTTGCTGCAGGCTGGCATAGAACAGAAGAGATTAGATGTGAAAAAACTGGAGTTGGAAGAATGTAGATTGAGTTCAACTAGTGCGGGCCACGCCCCCCTCGATGCTTCAGGTAGGGGAACTTCTAGCCCGTTTGATGTTAGCAATAATCTGCGTTTAGTTCCTCAGTTTTCTGAATGGGATCCGGACACATTTTTCTCTCTGTTTGAGCGTGTTGCTGATAGTAGAGGTTGGTCTGATCTGGACCGGACACTGCTTTTACAGTGTGTGTTCACAGGCAAAGCACAAGAAGCATACTCTGCTCTCACAGTGGATGACAGTAAAGTTTA